>PVJX010001849.1:0-147016 GCA_004027295.1 Dolichotis patagonum
CTGGAGTTCTGTATGCTTCATACTTCTGCATATCATTTCTTTTTTCTATGCTTGGGAAATTTTCTTCAATAATTTCTGTGAATAGCCTTTGTAATTCCTCTGGTTTGATTCCTGCTTCTTCATTCACATACTTCATTCTTAAGTTATAGATCCTCTTGTCATCTTCCAGTCTTTGTATCTTTACTGCCTGCTCCCTTGTCATTTTTAAGAGACCTTCCCTTTCATGACCCCACATTGCAAGCCTGTGTTCAATTTTTGATAGTCTATCTTTGGTTTCTTTCAAGCAGTTTTGCCAGCTTTCTATCGAATCTTTAGTTTCCTGATAATCTCTTTGAATCTGTTTCATAAATTCTAAGTTTTTTCTGAATTCCTGATTAAATTTTTCTCTCCATTTGTGTTCTTCCATTCTTCTGTCTGTGTCTTCTTGAGAGGTGCCCAGTCCTTCTTTTATTAATCTACTTATCTCTTGTTTAATTTGAATTAATATTTTAGTTTTGGTCCCACTTACGAGGTCCTGAAGATATCTCTTTATGTCCGCTAACGCTGTGTTTGATGTTGCATTTTTGCTGCCCTCAGTCTCTTTTGTATTTGCCTCTCCTGGATCTATGTTCTCAGGGTTGGGGGCTGGGAGTGTTTTCTTATTTCTCCCTTTAGTCATGTTTTTGGTTCCTTCCATACAAATGTACAGTGTAATTCCCCAGACCCTTCTCTTGTTGTTTAAGGCTCCTCTAGAGGGCGCAGGCTAGGAGCTTTAGCCCTCTTCAATAGGTTATCAGAGATTAGAGTTCACCCACGGGCAGTATAAGCTACCTCTTCCCTTCTGGGCCAGTCAACCTTTGCAGGCCTTCACTGCATCAGTATGCACTAATCTCAGGGAAGTAACTGAGTCCCCGCCAGGGGCGTGGCCTAGTTCAAGCAGATTCCACCAATCAGCTCGGCGAGGGGAGTAACCAGCTGAAGCCACTTCCTTATAGAGTTAGGGCTGTCCTGCCCAAATCCAACATGTCGTCCAGTCGGTTTCCCGTTTCGGTGGGAGGGTCTTATTCCCAGTCCCCGAGAACTGCTGGACTGCCCAACCTCCGACTTCAGCTTGGCTGTGGTGGGAATTCACGGTGCCTCTGGGTGGGTCGTGTGCAGAGCTGGTCCCGGCGAGCTGCACACAGGGCTGTTCAGCTCCACACTCAGGCGGCTCAAGCCAGTCGCTTTGGCGCGGATCGCTTTGTCAGGTCTCTGGCAGGGATTTAGGTGGCTCGAGGAGTGCGCTGTGTTTGTTGATCTTAACTTCTCTTATGTTAGCCCCAGGACCTCATATTTGAGTGGGTTTTCGCACTTTAGTTACTTTCTGGATTGTGATAGTCTATCTCTTTCTGTTTGGGTCTCTCCAGGGTGTTTTATTCTGGCATTTGAGCTGTCTCTCTCAGAAAGGGTCTCTCTCCTGCTACCTACCAGTTCGCCATCTCCCGGTGTCTCCTCGATGCTTGTGCTTTTTAAAAGGGGGAAATAGATGCCCTACCATGTCTTTCTCCAGGAAACACAGGTCACTTGCTCTGAATTCAGTCTTTCATATGCAATGAATGTGAGCTATTTTGTTATGCTCTGCCCTTTCTGATGAAAACTAATGTCAGCAGGTCTTGCTGTTTCACATGAGCTTTTCTCTACAATGAAGGGGAAAACGAGCATGTGTCATCTCTGACACGACCCTCTGTTACTGAATTCCTAATCCAACCAAATCTTATTCCCCAAGAATGGTCAGATTGGCTAGTTTGCACTGAGGCATGCAAACTAAAGAGCCTGTTTTTCTATCTCTCACAAAGTGCTTTCATATGATTTAAAACTAATATAATAACATTCAGGAAAAGAGAATTTAGAAAATCAGCATTAACTCAACCACTTAGGACAAATACTACTACCATTTTACCTACCTCCTTGGTAATTGCATGATTTATTTTTAAATTTTGTTATCTTTTCTTTTAAAAAGAAAACAATAAATATTTTTAAAAACAATTTTAGGTTTTCATCAAGACTGTGTGGAAATCACAGGGGAGTCCCACGTACCCATCTGTCTCACCACATCCAGTCTCCCCCTTAAATACCAGTACCTAACCAGTACCAAGTACATTGATTATAACTGGTGAACCTATGTTGACATATCTTTATCACCTGAAGTCAGTGGGTTATATTAGAGGTCACTCTTGGTGTTGTATATTCTATGGGTTCAAACAAATTTATATATAATGATGCATAAGATATAATAGAAAATGTGATGAATATTTCAATTAAAAACTTACTATAATTCCTTCTTAAAATATTCCTTCATGCACACATATCACCTTCTTCTTACCACTTTCTGAAGCAGCTCTGGAAATTCTCTCTTATAAATATGTTTAGTTGGCAGGCTTGATGTTCTGAGTTGATTAAAAATGTTTACCTGGCTGGGGATTTAGCTCAGTGGCACAGTGCCTGCCTGGCAAATGCAAGATCATGAGTTCAACCCCTGGAACAACAACAAAAAAGTTTACCTTCCTTGGTCATTTTGACTTGATGTAAAAACTAAAAGTTGTACGGTGCCAGATCCACTAAAAAAGGACGCAGATCCACTCTCATGAGTCTGCCTTTCCGTTGGGGGGCACCGAGCAGCAGCACTCTCTGTGATTTTTACATCTCCTAAGGATGCTCACACAAGAGAACGTCCAGAACCGCTTCAGAAAGGGGCAGAGCGATGGGATAAATGTATTTGAGATGAAGGGCAGTGTTTTGAGGGGAATTAATGGTAATGTGCCTTTTATTGTAATACTTTTAAAAAATTTAAACATTTACTATGTATTTTGCTAACACCTCATATCCACTATTTTAGCATTATATGGAGTAGTTTCACTGTCTTGAAAAGTCCCCTATGGTCCTCCTATGTTTATCCTTCCTCCCCCAACCTCTGGTAACCACTGATCTTCTGACTGTCTCCACAGTTTTGCCTTTTCTAGAATATCGTAGTTGGATCCAGAGAGTATAAGAGCCTTTTATTATTGACCTCCTTCAGTTAGGGATATTCGTTTGTTTCCTTCAAGTTTGATGGCTTGATAGTTCATTTCTTGATAGCATTGGATAATATTCCATTTACTGCTTGTGCTACAGGCTGGCGACCTGTTAATCTGCTGGAAGCCATATTGGTTGCTTTCAAGTTTGAGAAGTTGTGAATAAAGCTACTATAAATATTTATGTGCAGATTTTGCTGTGAACACAAAGTTTTCAGTTCTTTTGGGTAAATATCAAAAGAGTGTAGTTGCTGGAGCATAAAAAATTGTGTTTAGTTTTGTAAAAAAAAAAAAACCTATTACACTCCCGTCAAGTGTGAAGGAGAGTTCATGTTGCTTCATATCTTTATTGTTACTTGTGTTGTCAGTATTTGGAGTTTTGCCATGCTAACGGGTACGCAATTGGAATCTCATTGTTTTAATCTATGTGATGTTGGGCATCCTCTCCTATGTCTATTTGTCAACTGTTTATTTCTCTGTGAGATGGTTGTTCAGGGCTTTTGCCCATTTTTAATATGGTTTTCTTATTGCTAAGTTTTCACAGTTGTATATTTTGAATAAGTCTTTTATGAGCTATATCTTTTGCAAATACTTTCTTCCAATTTATGGCTGATTTTCTCAATCTTTAGTTTTTCACAGAAAAGTCTTTAACTTTAATGACATTTAGCTTATCAGGTCTTTCTTTAATGGGTCATGCTTTCAGTGTCATATAAAGGTCACTGCTAAATTATCAAGATTATCTAGATGTTATTCTTATAGGAGCTTTATGTTTTACATTTTATATTTAAGTTTCTGATCCATTTTAAGTTAATTTTTGTGAAGCCTGTAAGGTCTGTCTAGATTTTTCTCTGTGAATGTTCATATGTTTCAACACCCCTTCTTCAATAGATTGTCTTTTCTCTATATTGTCTCTGCTCCTTTGTCAAAAATCAGTTAATTATACTTGTGTGGGTCTATTTCTGGCCTCTTTATTCTGTTCCATTGTTCTGTCTATTCTTTAAACAACAGCACACTGTATTGATTACTGTGGCTTTACAGTAAACCTTGAAATTTGTGCCATTTTCCAACTTTGTTTTCCTTCAGTATTTTGTTGGCTATTTAGAGTTTTTTGCACTGACTCTAGATAAAGATATGGTGATTGTTTCTGTAAAGTAAGACGAAGATCAAATACTAAAAGGAATTTTAAACACTAACCTATTGGGAAGTTTTTAAGAGGTCCTAGTGGCCTTGGGGAGATCTATGATACCCCTTAAATGTGACGATGGGAGATCACAGCTGCCTTACCATTAGTCAAGCATGTGTAATGCTGACCTCAGGGTAAGTGCTTCAGAACACTGGGCTTGCTTCAAGAACCACTTGTGACGCAGCCTGTAAACTCCTCCAGCGATTTTTATTTCCCCCTTCATCTCAGTTTCTGGAGTTGTCCAGACTCTCTGTCTCCATCCTTCATTCCTTCCACTATGAACATCCTACATTTGGACTCTGCTTCCGGCACCTTGGCCGTCAGAGTTCTTGCTGAGGTTATGAGTGATTTCAGTGCTCGGATCTGTTTTTCTTGCTTGGTCTCTCTGCGGTACACATCGCTGGACACAACCTCTTTCTCGAAACTCTTTGTGTGTTCTCCATGACCCACACTCCTATCTCTCCTCTTTACTCTCCAGCAAAAACTTCAGTTCCTTAAGTCCTCTTCCTCTGTTGGTACCATAAATTCCGGGTTTCTGTAGGTTTCAGCCTCAGTCCTCTGGGCTCTGCATAATCCCATTCTCAACTCCTCTCATCAGCATCTCATGGCTATGCACAGCTCCTCCGTGCTCATTAGGTTGCCATATCCAGGTTGCTACCAAGTACTGCCAGTCGTTTTCAGCTTCAGCTTCTGCTTGTGTCATCCATCCAGGCCCTTGGTGCCTTTCACTGAACAGCCTGCCCACCCGACTCCTGGCCTCTGGTCTCACTTTATTCTCACTCATTCTTTACTTTGACCCCAACATAATCATTTGAAAATATCTGTCTGGCCACGTGCGCCCGTAGTTTAAAGACCTTTAAGGTTGCTTATAGGGCACAGGCTAATGTCTAGATTCCTACACGTGGCTGGCAATGACTTCCTGACTTGTTTCCTTTTTTGGTGTTGGGTTTACAGACTTCTTTACCCTTCCTACTCCTCAAGAACCCAGCCTGTGCTCTAGTCCCACCAAACTCTTTGGAGTTCCATGAACATCTTATTTAGTTTCAGGCACAATTTGCTTCTCAGTTTTCTTTCTTGAGGATCCCTGGATTGTCTTAAATACCTGCTGGGCTCCGATGTCTCATAATTACTTATTGACATATATACGCCCTCCTGCAGTCCCCAAGATGGTAAACTTTTTGAAAGTAAGAACATTTTCCCATTCATCTTTATTTCCCAAGAGCCTATACTGGCACCTGGAGATGTTTGCTGAATGAATCATGAATCAACAAGTGAATGGGACAGGGTGACAGTGACTGACACCTTTTACTAAAGACAAAAATCATGTTGATGTAAGATGAGGGATGGTGAATTATTTTGGGCAGGGGTGTGGGAAGAGTGCTGGGAAGGGCCTCCCACACCTCCCTGCTACTCTCAGCATTCTAAATCCAGTCACTGATGGGGCAGAAAAGCCTGGGGCAGAGTGACAGTCAGGACATGCAGGAATTTTGATCTTGCTTCCACCAATTAATTTCATAAAACAGTGCCTGCCCTGAGCTAGCTTTGGGACCTCAGATTCTTCATTTATGAATGAGGGTGGGTTGGGCCAACTAATCTCTTAGGCCCATCCTTGCACTAATGGCTTTCTGTGTTTCAGTAACTGGGATCAGAGTGACATGGAAGAAATAAATGTGACTCAGAGGTGGGTCATTTAGAAGGGAGAAGAAATGAGAAGGGAGAGGGAAGAGAGGAGGCACACACACACTGATGAAGTTTGATTTGTTTTCCTGTAGGAGGCCAGGAGTGCTGAGGCCAAGGAAGGACATGATTAGAACTGAGAAGAAATGGCTGGAAGTGTAGACCTGTAAAGCTTCTGAGTCTTTGTTTCATTCTGTTTTGGTTTCAGTGATGGGAATGATTCCCAGGGTCTTATGCATGCTACCTACCCAAGTGATCTATCACTGAGCCACATTTCCTGGCCTGAAATTTGGGATTTTGAAAAAAAAAAGGAGTGATAATAAATGAACAAAAATAGGGAAATGGTTAAAATAAGACTGTATGGGAGAAAAATCTGAAGTTCTTTTTTTTTTTTTTTTTTTTTTTTTGGTACTGGGGATCGAACTCATGACCTTGCACTTGCCAGGCAGGCACTTAAGCAGCTGAGCTAAATCCCCAGCCCAAATCCGAAGTTCTTAGAGATGTAATCAATGAGAGACTGAGAACTGGGAGTCAGACAGAGAAAATGCCCCATGTTGGTTATTGTTATTGTTTGCTTTGTTTTCATTTGTGCTGATGATGTTTGCTATGGAAACAGCAAAACTTAAACAGTGGAACAAAAAGCAGCCCCAGATTCCCTGCCTACACACAGTGAGTAACAAGCAGTAAATATAGTGTGTCAAACATTTGCCACTGGCTACCTTCCTTGGGGTTGTCCTTTCTGACTAATGGCCAGAAGGACATTAGAGGAAAGAATACAAACTCATGTTACAAAGATGACCAAAGACAGCCAGGTTGTCATGACCCCATAGAAGGCCACTGTGTCATTACCACCTTAAGATTTTACACTAAGATAAAAGAATAGCACAACCCCAGCACTGTAAACTCAAGGGAAAGATATAGTTGCTGGGAAAAAACTGATTTGCACACAACACTCCAGGAAACATTCAGTACAGTCAGGTCCCTCTTCTTTCCCTGTCCACTCAAATGAAGTCCCATGAAATGATCTTTTCTGCTTTCTTTCTGCCCTCCTGCTGAGTCACATTAAGAGGTTAGTTTAATTGGCATATATATTTCAAAGGGGAAGCAAGTCACTTTCAGAGCTTGCCTCGAGAGATCCCAGCCTCAGGCTAGGCTGGTAAAGCACGATTTATAAACCTTAACCAAGCACAGTGCTTAGAAAACAAAATTGCTGAACTCTGCTCTCAGACCACCTTCAAAAAGCTCTTACAGAGCTGAATGCTGTGTTTCTTTAAACCTAGTTTGTTCAGAACTCAAAAGGCTGAAACTATGACTATTAAAGAGGTGTAAAGTGAATTCAGTTACAAGAGGAGAAATGAGGCATTTCTGATTTTGAATTCCACACATCATATGAATTTACTGAAGGTCATTTCAACACATACACACACACAGGCACACACTCGGGTTTCTTTTCAAAGTATAGCATGCAATTTCAAGGCTTATGGCAAATTTGAAATGGAGATCATATTCAACAGCAAAATAGAATGGAGAGCTGAGAAGCTTCTATATTAAGATAATAGGTTCAAATCACTATGAAGCCAGTGGGGAGCTGTGGAAAGCTGGATAGCTCTGTGTGTGTGTGTGCGTGTGTGTGTGTGTGTGTGTACGTGCACAGAGGATGGGAAGACACCCACTCTCTCACACTCAGCAGTGCAGTCTGCATAGGCAAAGCCCTGGCCCCAATTTTCCTGAAGCTCTGTGCCTAAGTGGACTCCTGTTATCCGTGATCTGAGAGCTGTGGTCAGTCCATCTCTCTAGTGAGGTCTACGATCTCTTCAGGGTAAAGACCATGTCTGCCTCACTCACTTGTCTGTACCCCAGATCGTACCTCGATAATGTAGCTTGAAGCTGGGCAGGGTGGAACACATCTGCAGTTCCAGGCACTTTGAAGTTAAGTCAGGAGGACCCAAGTTCAAGGCCTGCCTGAGCAACTTAGTGACACTCTGGCTCAAAAACAAAACAAAACAAAACCTGAACAACTGTGAATGAAGAATTACTGCCTTCAACTTCTAGAACGCTCCAGAGTCCCCAGGAAGTGTGTTAAAGGCACGTGTAATGGTCAGTTATTCACATCTTCCAGATTAAAAGCTGGGGAGGATGAGGGATGGGCTTTTATTCTTTGTACAGACCATATGCTAAGAGTAGTTCTACATTTTCAAGGGACTGTAGAAAAAACCAGAGTGAGAATGAAGGAAGAGAAAGAGAAGAGGTAAAAGGACAAAAAGAAAAACAAAATATACCACAGAGACTGTGTGTGGCCTATAAAATCTAAAATACATACTAACTGGATCTTTACAGGAAAATATTTGCTGACCTCCAGCATGGTCTGGGGGTTCAAAGTATGAGCTCAGTCCTTGAGTGTGTCTAGCTGTGTAACTTTAACATTCTGTACCCAAATTACTTCATCTGACAAGTGGGACCATAATGGTAAATATAGGTTAGTCTCCCTTATCTTCCCTTATCTTGAAAAATGCCTCAGACTGTAAGTGCATTGGATCCTGGATTTTTTGAATTTCAGAATATTCGAATACACATAATGCTGTATCTCAATGTTGAGACCCAGCATAATTATGAAATTCATTTATGTTTCACATACTTGTACATACTGCTGGACACTAATATTATACAATATTTTTAATAATTTTGAGTTTTTCATTTGTGATGTCGTAGTGACAATCAAAAAGTTTCAGATTTTGGGCTGTAGCTCAGTGGTTAAATACCTAGCTGGTGTGAGTTTCTGAGTTCTATCCCCAGTACTGCAGAAGAAGGGGAAAAAAAGTTTCAGATTTTAGAAAACGTTGGATTTTAGATATTTGAATTATGGAGGCTCAATCTTATACCTCCATGATCTGTTATAAGAATTTGTAAAGTGTTTAGAAAAGTGCTTAAAGCAGAGTCAATGCTATAGAAGCATTTGATTGATGTGTGGGGCACAGAGAAAACCAAAATACTTTCTCCCGAAAGCATACAGAATTGTTGAACGGAAGATAAGCAGAATGCAAGGGAACGCCCTGCCTTCTCTGTGTTTACCTAAAAGCGGGGTAGAGATTGATAAAGACCAAAGATCCTTCTTTCCCCACCAGACTAAAGGTAAATTCTACTTTATACTGTTTTCTTAGCAGCTTCCAGAGAGATGGTGCAGGGGCTGCAGGTTTAGCTCAGTGGCATAAGCGATTGCCTGGCAAGCGCGAGGCCTTGGGCTCAATCCCCAGCACCAAAACAAACAAGCAAACAAACAAACAAACAAAAACCGAGAGGTGGTGCAGGGGAATCTGCCCGCGTGCTTTCTTCCTGTAAATCTACCTTCGCCCGGTTTTCCACTGCTCTCCTCTCTCCTGCTGCTTCTCTAAAATCCAGCGTTCTTGGGAGACCCAGAACGGACCCAAGGAGGCGCCGGTCCGAGGTACCAGAGAGGCGGAGCTGAGGACCGCTGCGCTCTGAAGTGGGGCAGTCCTCACAGCTGGAAAGGAAAGTCCGCCCGGAAGACGGCAGGAGCTGCTCTAACCAAGCCTCTGGTCATTGAAAGGGGGACCTGCAGCACCAGGCTGGCCCGCACTGTTGCAAGCGACAGAGAGGCTGCAGAGGCGGCTTCCGGGCTGGACTCTGGACTCCGGGCATTGAGGGAGGCTGCAGCCCGTGGTCAGCACGCACCGCTGGCGAGGGAAGCCCTGCTCGCCCCGGGCAGGGCGGGAAGCGTCCCTGAACCAAACCTGGGGACTGAGTCTGATGCTGCTTACTGCACAGGAAGGAGAATTCCCGAGGTCGCGTAAGGTTTGGATTTGAGCACAAAGGAAAGGACAGGACAGGCTGGGACAGAAAACTGTTGGAGACAAAGTGGTCAGAAAGTGTCCGAAGTGAGGACATGGAGATGTCAGGAAAGCATAGACGGCGACAGGCGCGCAGGAGTGTCCACTGGCAGAAAAGTTATTTCACATCCTCCTCTGCATTAATGGAGGCGGTCAGGTTATGGACCAGAGAGAGAAGTCTGCGGTTAACTGCGCCCCAAGCACAGCCTGCGTTACAACGGAGGTTCAGAGAGACCGACTGCCCTCACCACGGCCCACCTGTGCCCCCTCGGCTGTCTGCGAGGGTGCCAGCCGAGCCGTGGGGCCGCTCAGGCTCCATGGCTGGTGGACACGTGCGAACTGCGTGTACGTTCTCTTGTTGGATCGTGTTTGATCTGGGTTTTGTGGTTGTGTCTTTGCCTCGATGCAGTTGTTATTTTCTCTCTTTCTCCCTATTTTTTTCAGTTCCAGCTTCTGTATCAATGCTGTATCTTTTTTAGTTACTCTCAAATTTTAAATTCTATTTTTCAAATTTTCTCCCTACATTCTACTCTTTCGCAGTCTTTTCTCTCTTCTCGTGTATTAACTTTCTGTCCTCTATGTTCTAGACGTTTTTACTCTTTCTTAATTAAGCCCCCCCCCCCGCCCTCTCTGGCTTCTCCTCCTCACAGATTCTCAAATATACCAACAGGTTCTGACCACCTGGCAGCTTTCCTTAACCCCAAGTTATACCTCTCTCCTCCTACATCCCATCCCCACGCCCACAGATATTTTCTTAAAACCATCAGTACTAACCCTTTAATCCAACTGTGAAGCAGTATGAGCCCCCATCTGATTTATGTTATCTATAAGCATTTTGTCTATCTACCTTTCCTCCAACTGACTGATACCCATCTTTCATCTGCCCCTCCATTCCTCCTTTCCCTTCCCCTTCCATAACAGAGACTGACTGCTAAAGACGATATGATACGGGTCACAAAGGGTCCTGATAAAGCATGAAAGTGTAAACAAGGTTTAATACCCATCAGTGCTGTATGGTCAGACCCAATGATGTAGTAAGTTTCTTCTCACAACACAGTGACAAGGCCCAAACCATTTAAATGAAATAGCTGAAGGGGTGGGCACTACGTTTGGACAAATAAAGCCACAAACACATCCCTGGAAGGCAGAATATAACTAAAAAGATCTTCATATCAACCACAATCTCTCCTTACTCCACTTGACCTCAACCCTCGGCACCAACGAACTACACACACACACACAGAGAGAGAGAGAGAGAGAGAGAGAGAGAGAGAGAGAGAGAGAAACATGGGAAAACGAGGCAAGAAAACACCCTCCAGTTCTCCTAACTCTCCCGAGGTGGATCCTGGGGTACTGATGGAGAGGAAAGCAAACAACAGGCAGCTTTACCAATTTCTTAAGAGGTAAAGAAACTTGTTGAGTTCAAAAAGGACATAATCCAAAGTTCATGGAACTATCAAACACACTAACCAATGTGGATATGGGGGAAGCAAATTAAAAATTAGAAAAATTGAATAAAAGTTAAAATATGAATGATAATTTCACCAAAGACATGGACACTATGGAAATAAAAAAATTATATAGAATGCATAAATTACAGAAGTGGCCAATGTGAAGACAGGGTCTCTGAAATCAAAGCCAAAACAGTAAATTACAACATATTACTCAGTAGCTTTAGAAATGACAAGAGAACAAAAAAAAATGTTATCCAACAGCTACTAAATGACACTAAGAAGATCAATATAAGACTTATTGGAGTTAGAAAGAAACTCAAAGACAGTGCACATAGAATAAAAATTTGTTTGCAAAGAAAATGAGTCTGCACTCTGTCCTTTCATTGCATTGCAAAGCGTGGACTGACTGGAAGTCAGAAGGCCAGTCCCAGCCCCACACCCAGAGGCCAAGGCTGGCTCCATACCTGGCACATCTTTGGTATGCAACATGGACATTATCACAAACCTGTAAACACCAGAAGAAGGTAGGTTCTTGGGATAGATAGAAAGAACCAACTACATCTGGAGTTGCCCAGAGGAACAGGCATCTCCTTTCCTCCTTGGGAGAGGCCTCAATGGTAGTGGTAGTTATATATCATGGGAGGTTGATGGGCATCAACATAGAAGACAAAATAAAAGAAAAAGGAGAAGGTGGAGAATGGCAAGATGCAGAGGCAAGGTGTGGCCCCAAACCCCAAGCCACCCAGCACAGGCCTGGAACTCAATGAGATGGATGAAGTTGGCAGTCAAACACTGGAACTTTCTGAATTGATAACAACACAAGTGAAAAAAGCAAGTGGAAAAAAGCTACAGAGAAAATGATCTCTCAGGTACAAAAAGAAATGATGCTTAAAATCAAAGATATTAGAGTAGACACAGATAAATTAATAGATGAACTAGAAAAAGATGGAAACAAAAATTACCCAACATAAGAGAGAAATGAAATCCATGAAACAGATCTAAACAGAGATCCAGGAGATTGAAACTCTCATTGAAAGCTTAGGCAACAGAGTGAAAGAAGGAGAGGATAGAATTTCAGATCTTGAAGACGAATTGCAACTAGTGCTCATGAAAAAGGAAGATAACTAAAAAATAGCAAGAGACCATAAGAAATCAATCTAACAGCTACAAGATGAGGCAAGGAAAAATAATGCAGGATTGATTGGGTTCAATGAGAAAGCTGAAGACCGCACAAATGACATAACAATTATAAATATATATGCACCTAATACAAGAGAACCCAACTATATAAGACAGTTACTGGTAGACATGGAAAATTAAATGAGCGATAAAACAGTTGTAACAGGAGGCCTCAATATGGCGGGTCACTGGACAACTAGACAGAAAATCAGCAAAGAAATGTCAGAGCTGAACCAAACCTGTGAACAGATGGAGTTAATAGGAAGAATCCACACCCTGAGGCCACATGCCAACAGCCTAAAGAGATCTGACCAGTCCAGCCCTAAAGCCCCACCCATTGGGGGAGCATTGGTGAACCATCACCCAGTGCCTCCCAACCATGCCAGGAACCCCAGATTCCAGGAACCTAGGTGCCTAATCCCAGTCTACACATCGAACTGGCAGCCAGTGCAGGAAGTACCTGGGATACAACAAAGGGCTGATTCAGAGGAACACAGGAAAATGTTAAAACGAACCAGCAAAATACAGTCTCAGAGCTCAGCCCACACCAAACACGTTCAGGAGACACAGAAACAGCAGAAATTAAAGATGACACCTGAAATGTCTGAAAAGATGACAACTGAAAAACAACTTAGTTCTTGTACTGACTGGTTAGTTTTACATGCCTATGTCTGATGGTCTGGACAGCTAAGGTGAGGAAAAGAAGAGGCATTATGGTGGCCATTGTTAATTTCCTATTATCTGGTTTTGAAGTCGTGTATTGTTTTCATTGTTTTGTTTGGTTTGGCTTTATCCTGTTTATTTTGTTTGATTTTATTATGCCTGATGATATGGGCAGTTATTTTGAAGATAATAAGATATATTATGATAGCCATTGTTGATTTCCTATTATCTTGTTTTGAAGACCTGTATCAATTTCTTTTTTATTTTTATTTTTACTTTAAAAAGCAATAAGACAAAACAAAAAGGATAGAAACAATACAGAATTTTAAAAATAGTAGGAAATTAGCATTAGTTAATACATTGCATATTGTTATACCAGAAGCAGCTGCTCCAGTTACAAGATTCAGGCATGGAAAAAATGATGAATCAAACAATGAAAACACAAGCTGCTCTTTTTGATGAACTAACAGAGACTAGTAGTATAGTTATCTGTCTCGTATATATATATATACATACACACATATACATATGTGTACCTATGTACATATAATCTTTTCCTTTCTTCCTTTTCTCCTTTCCCCTATCCCAGTTCTTTCTTTTTGAGCACTTTCTTTCCATTTCATTTTCGCAATATTATACATTTTGGATCATATTACTCTTTCAGTTTTTTTTATATTAGGGAGATAATATGACATTTACACATGTGAGTTTGATTTATTTCACTTATGAGTATGGTCTCAAGTTGTCTCCTTCAACCTATAAAATCTTCAAGGTTTTCCTTCTTTATAGCTGAGTAATACTTCCTTGGGTTTTTTGATTTTTGCATTTTTTTTGGTACTGGAGATCAAACTCACGACCTCACATTTGTTAGGCAAGTGCTTGTGCCACTGAGCTAAGTCCTCAACCCTAGCCCAATACTTTCTTGTATAAAAATACCACATCTTTTTTATCTTTTCCATGGTTGATAGGCATTTGGGTTGTTTCCAAGATTTAGCTATTACAAACTGTGCTGCTATGAACATGTGTGCACATGTATCATTGTGGCATGATGTTTTCAATTTTTCTGGGAAAACACCTAGAAGGAGAATAGCTGGATTGAATGGGATTTCCAATTCTAGTTTTTTTGAGGAATCTCTACACTGATTTTCATAATGACTGTACCAGTCTACACTGCCACCAACAGTGGAGAAATGTTCCTTTTTCCTCATAATCTCATCATATTTGTTATTGGTTGATTTCTTGATGGAAGCCATTCTTTCTGAAATGAGGTGGAATCTCAATGTTGTTTTAATTTGCATTTCTCAAATGACCAGTGATGGTGAACATGTTTTCATGTATTTATTTAACATTTGTACCTCTTCATCTGAGAAGTACATGTTCATCTCAGATGCTCATTTTTGGATTGGGTGTTTGAATTTTGGGAGCCTGATGTTTTTCAGCTCTTTATATATTCTGGATATAAGTCCATTGTCTGAGGGACAGCTGGTAAACATATTCTCCCATAATGTGGGTTGTCTCTTCACTTTGTTGGTGGTTTCTTTTGAAGTGCAAAAACTTTTTAATAAGATGAGATCTGAGTTGTTAATTCCTTGAAGTATTTCCTGTGAGGTTTGTGTTTTGTTCATGAACTCTTTGCCTACCCTATATCTTCAAGATTTCTACCTACTTTGCCTTCCTTCTCTTATATGTTAAGGCCTTTGATCCATTTTGACTTAGCTTAGTGAATGGTGATAGACATGGGTCTAGTTTTAGCTTTCAGCATGTGGAAAGTCAATTTTTTGAGCACCATTTATTAAACAGGCTGTCTTTTTTCCAGTGAACATGTTTGGTCCCTTCATTGAAGATGAGGTGACTGAGTGTGTTTGTATCTGTGGCTGTATTTTCTAATCTGTTCCATTGATCTTCAGGTCTGTTTTTTGCCAGTACCATGCTGGTTTTATCACAGTAGCTTTGTAGCATAATTTCACTTCAGGGATCATGATGCCTCTTGCCTTGCCTTTGTTGCTCAGGATTGCCTTTGTTATTCTAGGTTTCTTCTGTTTTCAAATAAGTTTTAGGATTTTGGGGCTAGACTTGGCCTTTTATAGGGAAACTTTTATTTGTAAGTTGCTTGGCATGAAGGAACTTATCAAATAAATAAGAAATTTCCAAGCACTTAAAGGCATTAATGTGTAGATACAAAGGTTTATTATGGACCTCACTCATGAACTGTAAAAAAAAAATTAAAAACTCAAATGGAGACAAATGTTATGGATAGTTATGGACAGGACTGAGAATCTAGACAAGGTGCTTTGTACATGGTCCCTTTGCAAGGATTTCTAGACTAGATACCTAGAAGTAGAAGAGCTGTCATTTGCTTATATTCACATCTTCAGCATAGGTTGTTACCAAATCACTCTGCCAAATGTACCAATCGGCAAAGGTGAATGAGAGTGTTATCAGATTTAATGTTTTGAAATCTAATTTGTATGAAATGGTATGTAATTGTCATCTTAATTTGCATCTCTCTGCTTATTAGAGAGGTGGGGTATACTTGCACATGCTTATTATTCAGATTTATTACTTTATAAACTGCCTATAAATGGTCTTTGTCCATTTTTCTTATTGACTGAGTAGTTCTTACATACTATGGATACTAATCTTTTTATTTACACTTTAAACTGTTTTTCCAAGTTTGTGACTAGCCTTTTCACTTTCTATTTTATAAACCTTCCTTTTTCTTCTATAAGTTTTAAATCTTTTCTTGAAAGAATTTCTATCTCTTGATTATAGATGTTTTGTGTGTCATCACATGAGGTGAAAATACAATTTCCTTCCTGTACGGAAACGTATCATCCATTGAGTAGCAAACCCATATTTTGCTAATTTGTAAGGACATGTCTGCCTCGTACTAAGCCTTTCTATGTATCTAGGTCTGTTCTGGGGTTCATTTCACATCATCTCATTTGTCTCTTGTCCATCCTTGTGACTACACATGCTCATTTAATTATTACGGTCTCTAGTGAGTCTACTATCTTATCTCTATCTTCTCTGTCCTTGAAAAAATACATTTAACTATTATGGTCTCCAGTGAGTCTATTTAGAAAGATTATCTCTTCTTTATAGCCTTTTAATCCTCACAATTATTTCAAATTTTTTAAAGTATGAAATTCAAAATTAGCAAACCAAGTTACATAGGAAAAAAACTGTCTTTGATTTAAATTGTGCTAAATTTGTACATTAGTTTGGGAAATATCCACTTTTAAAATTCTTGTTCAAGTTCTTCAATTTCTTTTTTTTCAAAAAATAGTAGGAAATTAAAAATAGCTAATATATTGCATATTGTTATCTTAGAAATAGTTATTCAGATTACAAGATTTAGGCATAAAAATGTTCAAAAAATCAAACAAAGAGAAAGCACAAACTGTTTTTGTTTATGAACTTACAGAGATTAATAGTAAAACCATAAATATATTTTCATAAAAGTTTGGTACATCATTGCTAAAATTATTCCTAGGTATTTAATAGTTTTTGTTGATGTTATAAATAGTATCTTTCAAAATTACATTTTCTATTTTTTAATCATTGGCCTGTGAGAATGCTGATGGTTTTTGTGTACTGATTTTACATACAAACTTGCTAAATTCTCTCAACAGTACTATTATCAGAATTATAGATACTCTTAGATATTCTAGGTAGACAGATATCCTCTGTGATGACTGCATTGTTTTGCCCTTTTAAATCTCCTTCTCACTGTGACAAAATACCTGATAAAAACAACTCCATGGAGAAAAACTTATTTTTGTCACAGTTTCAGAGGTCACAGTTTCAGAGATCACTTGACTCTTGCTTGTAAGTTCATCATGGGTAGGACACCATAGCAGAGAGAAAGCAGCAAGAGAATGAAGTAGTGGTGGATGGTGACCTTTCTCCTTTTTCTGTTATTTTTCCATCTAGGACTGTGTCCTACTGGATGGTGCTACCGACACTTGGAGCAGGAAGTCACACCCAGTTTGCTGTCCCATCTGCCAGTTGTTTATGGAAACACCCTCATGGGCACACTCAGAATAATTTTCTATGTTTCTCATCCCAATCAAGTTAACAAGATTATCCATCACACCTGCCTCTCCATCCCTCTGCAATTTTCTTGTTTCCCCTTTCCTTCTTCCCCTCTGTCTTTAGTGTCACTGAACAAGGTAGAATCTTAATGCAATGTGGGATTAAAATATTGATAGCAGCAGGAATTCTTGTGTTTTTTTTCATAAAGAGAGTACTTCCAACTTTTTATTCTTATGTTAGTGTTTGTGGCTTTGGGGCACAGATTCTTTAGCAGATTAAAATGTTTTGTTCCTGCTTGTTAAGAAGCATTTCTTTGGTAGTGCTATATTAATGTTATATTTTATCAAATGCTTTTTTATTGGATTGATCATATATTTTTCTCCTTTATCTGTTAATATGATGAATTAGATGAATACATTTTCCATTAAACCATCCTTGTATTCCTGAGTTTAACCTACTGGGCCATAGTGTATTTATACACCTGATGTGTTTGATTTGATAACACTTTATTTGAGATTTTGCATTTATTTTTATGAGTGACATAAGCCTGCAAATCTTGCATTATTTATTTACTTATTCATTTATTTCTTTTCTTTTGTGGTACTAAGCTACACCTCCAGGCACTCTTTTCTTTTAAAGAAAAAAAACACAGAGAAAAGAAAAAAGCAAAAGAGAAAAACAAACAATAACAACAAAAGCCCCAAAACAATAACAATATAAAACAAGATGATAGGAATTTAACAATGATTGTTATATTGCATATTGTTATCTTCAAAAGAGTTGCTTACATTACCAGATATAGGCATGCAAAATTGATCTAATCATATTGAGTATTAACTGTTCTTTTCCAAGAACTAATAGAATTAGTAGTATAATCATCTCAGCTATCTTACTTATATACATACAAATCTATATCTTCTTCCTTTTGCCTTCCTTCTTTTCTTATTTTCCTATCCCAGTTATTTTTACCCTTTAAGCAGTTTCTTGCTCTTTCACATTATTTATTGTAGATTTTTGGATCATATTTGCTCTTTCAGTTTCTTACACTAGGGAGACAATATGGTATTTATATAGGTGAGTTTGATTTATTTCACTTATGAGTATGATCTCAAGTCACATCCATTTACTTGTAAAAACCCCAATGCAATCTTTCTTTATAGCTAAGTAGTACTCCATTGTACAAAAATACCATATCTTTCTTATCCACTCCTCAATTGGTGGACCTTTGGGTTGTTTCCAAGATTTGGCTAATAAAAATGTGCTTCCATAAACATGGGTGCACAAATATCAATGGGGCATGATGTTTTTAATTCTGCTGGGAAAATGCCTAGAAGTTGGATATCTGGGTCAAATGAGACCCCTAATCCTAGCTTTCTGAGGAACCTCCACACTGATTTCCACAGTGGTTGCACCAGCCTACACTCCCACCAACGGTGAAGCCTAAAGTTTCTACAATCTCCCAGCTGCATTGCCCTGGGGACCAAGCCGTTAGCACGCAGGCTTTGGAGAAGATTCTAGACCCAGTCTGTAGCATTGTGCCTCATCTTAGAACTAAGGAACTAGGAAAGGAGAGCCCAAGGAATCCATGTTTTTCCCAAAGATCCATGGATCATTCTGATGGTTGGCAGTGTTTAACTGGTTTCCACGGTTAAGAGGGTTTGGGCAGATAGAGGAGAGGTGATGGCAGGAAGAGGTTTTCAGAGCACAACAGTGTGAAAAAACTTAAGGAGTTGGAGCAGCAAGTGTTAGGAATGACAAGTGAGCCAAGTGAGGTGACCAGGTCATGAAGGAAAGTAGGGGGCCTGATCAGAAAGGCAAGTGGTAGCCACACTGACAAATTTCAGCCTTGGACTGAGAAATGAATCTCTATGGAAGGGTGGGAAAGGACATGAAAATTCCTGAAGTCCTAATGTTCAACAATCCACGTCTTTAGGCAGAGCAAATAAGGCCCTGTTTGTATATTGCATTATTTCTAAAGGATACAGGTATTGCTTGGATAAATAAAATATAAAAATCTTCTTAGCAGAAAAGGTATCTTGACTTGTAAGTAGCTTTTGATTGCTTTCAGCAAATCACACTGGTACAGTTTTATCACATGAGCGGCTCTGATTTTTTTTTAAACCAAAACCTTCTGGGAAAGGTTCTCGGAAGCAGAGACAGTCTCTATGGTTTCTGAGCAGAATGTGTGACCAGGGAGAAAGCTGCTGAATGTGGAAACACAGCAAGGAGCTGTCCAGATAGCTCTAGGATGAGGTCATGAGGATCTAGACGGAGGTGAACACAGGAGGGTTGAGGTCGGCGCCATAGTTTGTGGCATTTCTCTGTGTCAGCTGCTTTCTCTCCTCGGTCACATGGCTGTCCTTTGCACACCTGTCCAAGCCCTTATATCTGGGTTGAGTTCTATGCTCCCAAGGCAAAGGCTGCTTGCCTTTTAGAGTCCTGGGGAAGCAGATGGCAACAAGGTATGCGATGAATGTGTCTTGCTAATCATGATCTTCCCACATATCCTTACTGGTTAGGAGAGATTCTCCTGAACCTACAGATCTATTTCTCTAGATCAAGTTATAGTCCTGAATAAATGATGGTAGAAGAATGGGCCAAAGAGCAACCTAGTAATAACTCTGAGGGAGATCGGATTTAAAGAGGCGGCAATCCTTTAATCCCAGGTGGTACGGCTTCCGCTGCAAACCCTGGAGTCGACATCATCATTAGAAGAGCGCTGGCTGCCGCCCTCAGCCACCTGATCCCAGAAGTGGCAGGGAGCATTATCTCTTCCAAAAGTGGGTATGCTGGGGCTGTTGCTGAGGGTCAAGTGGGGTTGGACATTGTAATTTTAGCCAGAGCCTGCCTGTCTTTTCTAAAAGCAATTGGTGTGACCAAGATGCAGAAAATGCTAATCCCATCTTGGCACAGAGGTGGGCTGATATTGGCCAGGGCTCTCCTACCCAGATATTTTGCTTTATAAATAGAGGAATCAGTATGCAAGATTACAGCAAGGGTCACTGATGCATATCGTATGGTGACGAAGTGATGGAATTCCCAAGGAGGAAGGGCATTCTTGGCTCCAGATATAGGCTTCCTATGTGAGACAGGTGTGCATTGTGGGCACAGGTGGCTTCTTTGCATATCACCTGCACTTTCATTTAAGGGAAGGAAAATAGAACATGGGTAGAAAATTCAGTTTGAAGCTTTTCCTGATTCCTAAAGTTCAAAGATATCTGGGTAACTGAAACTGCGTCTATGATACACGTGCATTAATCATCTGTGTGAACTATGGGAAAGAGTGGCTCTAAGCCCCATAATTTTAAACTCCTCCTTGCATTTTAATAACTTCCTTGTTATGAATTCTTTATTCCCAAGGTTAGATCAGACAATTGATATCTTCCAGGCTCCTGTAGGTATAGTTGCATGGTCAGGTTCTGGCCATTGGGCACCCTGCTGAGACAGAGATTCAGAAGCGATGTGAGGAGACAGTAACACATGAGTGACCAGTGTTCAAGTTGGTACAGGGCCAGAGGTATCCAGATATTTGGGGGCAGCAGAGGGGGTTTCCAGCATCCAGTAAACTGTTACAAGAACAAGTAGCTGGACATTGTCTCTGTCTGCCTACTTGCCGGGTCTGGTTCTCTTGACTTCCAGGAGTTTCTATGAGTGATCCAATATTCTTAAGCTAGTTTTTTTTCTCTACTTAAATTGCCAGGATAAAGTCTGCTGTTTGCATCTAAAAACCCAGAGAGATACACTGATTGGTATTTGGAATGGTTGCTAGCAACAGGTGTTTAAGGAAATAGAGATGAGCTAGTTGGTTATCTGTAGGCATAGATTGGATTTGAAGGCAAGGAAATGATTATTTACTCTCTTTAAAGGATGGGTTCTGATAGTTCATGACAGTGATGGAATAGCTACCTAAATTATTGCCCGGTCTATCTGCTTGAGGTTTTGTTGGCATTCATGAAAGATGGGTTAGGAAATGCAAGTACTGGGAAGTGATCTTGATACTTGCTGTTTCTCATTGTGTTGGAAATTCTGTTTTGTTCTACTTGGTGATGCTGGTGGTCAAACCAGGGTCTTCACACATGCTGGACAAACCCTCTACCATTTAGCAACACCTCTAACCCTTCTGTTGGGAATTTTAAAGAAAGAAAATGACATCAAAATTATAAATTTTTAACTCATGGAATATCCTACTACTGGATAGTCTCTATGCTACCTTTTGAAGCCATGGGATATTGTAGCTGAAAATCAAATTTACAGCAGGGCACTGTAGGTTAAATTCACAGCCTTAACATTATTCTAATGTGATGTTAGGAAAGGAGACGTGGAGAATTAGTATGAGGACACTTGAGAGCATGCCAACTCCCAAAGGCTCAAAAAAAAGAAACTTTTCTTTCTTTTTCATTAAAGCTGTTCCTTCCTTGATGAAATATCTGGAATTAGTTTATTAGAGGGTGTTAGCTTATTGGCGGAAGTCAACTTTGTCCTCAGACATTATGTTAACCACCTCTCATTTCTTTCCAACCTGTAACTAAAGTTAGATCTTACGATAAGCTGAAGGGGGCATTTACAAATTCAATTTGGAGAAATGAAACAAAATAACATTTTGCCAACTTATGTGGTCAAAAACTGGGAAGCATGCACGGTAATGGATGACAAGGGGCTAGATAGAAAAGGAATTCTAGAGTGAGCCAATTTCAGTCATATGAGTTTGCTTCGTGGAGGCTTTACATGTAGAGTGCTAACTAACATAGTTGGGATCAATTCTACTGATTTTTGTTTAGTTGGTTAGAACATAGCCTGAGTAGGGATGTGTGACAAATGGAAGTTGAAATGGTAGATAGTATTAGGGAAATTATAAAGGGGAAGAGAGTCTAAGGACTTAGCAAGAAAAACAATGTTGGAGGGAGTTTAATGTGTGATCCATTCACACAACCATTTTCCAAAGCCCCGAGACGCAACAGTGAAGGGGTCACCAGTGGATTGGTGTTCATCATAGCAGCTGTTGCCTACAGGCTGGGGGTAGGCGTGGAAGGTGCTACCATTAAAATCATCTCTGTGGCTGACGACAAGTACCACAGTTTAAGCATCAGAGGCAAGGCTGGCATGTAGATCAGGTGGAGTTTGATAGCAGGGAATGAGGACTTCATTATCTGTCCAAGATGGAATAACAGGGACCCGATTTACTCTCTCACTTGAAATATATTTTTTAAACCCCTAAATAAAAGAAACGTGATCTTAAAAATTGAAAATCTGGTAATAAAGGAAAATAGTCATTTGTGAAAATAGGGTATGTGGGGTGGGGGCTCCTTGTAATTGTATCAATTTGCAGTCTAGAGTTGTGGGGAAGACTCTTTCCCTTTGTGCAGGGAAGGAGAGTCCAGGAAGAGTCTGTAATGTCCATGAGTTGAAGACAAAGCCAGAAGTATAGGAAGAAGAAATGATTAGAGTTTGCAAAGCAAAGTACCAAGTGGAAAGCGCTGTACTGGAGAAAGTTCTGCCATTCTACCGGGAGCCTTCCTGGGTACTCACTAGAGTCAAGACTAGTGAGAGTATGTCAGCTCAGAGTGGGAAAAATCACAGGAACAGGTGAGAGTGTTTGCAGCTCACACTGGGCTGAAAAGAGTTTCTGTCTCATCTAGTAGAGTGCAAACTTTGTAATTCATGTGGCATTAAATGAGTATTCAAAAGCATTTTGCTTCAATAATGGGGAAAATTTAGCCCTAAATTAAATGCTCCTCTGATAGTAAATTAATGTTAAAAACAAGTCTTGATAAGATCAGGCTAATTATAAGTAGTGTAACTGAATTCTAGAACAAAGCCATAGAATATTTATAGGAATATAAAATATTGCATCCCAAAGTAACATGCAATGTCTGGCATGCAAACAAACCTTACCAAATAAGCTGGGCATGGCAGTGCCTTCCTGATCCTAGCACTCTGGGAGCTGAGGAAGGAGGAATTTGAGTCCAGCTTGGGCTATTTACAAATTTAGTGAGACCCTGTCTCAAACAAACAAAAGACAAAGAAGAAAGAAGCCTGAGGGTGTAGCTCAGTGCCAAGGCCCTGTATTCAGTCTCAATACCATAAAAACAGGTGAGCGCCTCACAGAGAAACACCTTACCAGGTATACACATGGGCGGGAAAATACATCCTGGAATGAAAAAAATCAGCTAAATGAAACTGACTCAGACATGACACAGAAGACTGAATTAGCAGACAAAATTATTAAAGTGGTTATTATAATCTCCATGATGTCTGAGTTGAGAAATTCACTGGATTAACTAAAATGGTAACTATGTGGATCAATAAAAATATTTTTCCTATTGTTTAAGCACCTTGACAAGCTAACCGGAGGTGTGGGGCTGTGGCTGTGGTCCAGCTGCAGAGCACAAGCTTGAGGCCCTGCATTCCGTCCTCAGCACAGAGAGGAAGAGAAAGAGAAAGGGGGTGGGGGGTGAGGAAGTAGAAAGAGGGAGGAATGGAGGGAGGGAGGGAAAGAAGGGGGAACAAAATGGTAATTCTGGGTTTTTAACATATGTATAAAACAGTGTGGTGCCCAGGTGAAATTTTGTATCTATTTAAATTACTAGACAACACAGGAAATGGTAACTGTGTGGATAAATAGACAAGATCTTTTCTCATTTTTAAATCCTTTAAAAAAGTAACTTTGCAAAAATGAATAGCAATATACTGTGGGCGCATCTTGCTTTTTTTTTTTTTTTTTTTTGTACTGGGGGTTGAACTCACCACCTTGAGCTTACCAGGCAAGCACTTGAACCACTGAGCTAAATCCCCAGACTGCATCTTACATTTTCCAACAGGACAAGAACAGAGAAATGAAAGTCGTGTTCTTATTTTACTTTTAATTTTTAATTTTTATTTTTGGTGTTTGAGATGGAACACAGGGGTGCTCCTGAACTGCACTACATTCTCTGCTCTACTGCTTTGAGACAAGGTCTCACTAACTTACCAATTCTGACCTTGAATTTGTGATCATCCTGCTTCAGCCTCCTGAAGAACTGGAGTTAGAGGTATGCCATCACACCCAACAGGATCTTATTCTTTATATGAAGATGGGAAGTAGTAAATATACAATATTACTTGAGGGCAGACAGTGATAAGTTAGAGAAGTATACTATAAATCGCAAAGCAACCTTTAGAAATCTAATAAATCATTGCACATACACATGTTAGCATATTACATGTAATATACACAATATATTTGTAAACTATATAACATATGTAATAACATATATCAGCAGTATTATTAGGCTTATGCATGTATAAGGTTGTCATGTCCTCTGTTTAACTGATCCTGTTATCATTATGAAATGACTCTCATAGGAAATCATAAAAATAATCTAAAAGAAGTATCAAAGTATAATAATGAAACAAAAACAACTGGAACAAATAGGCAACAAGGAGCAAGATGAAAGATTCCAGTCTATCTGCCAATTAAATGTAAATATTCTTAGCACTTCAATTAAGAGAGATTGCAAGATTGTACAAGAGAAGCAAGATCCATCAAAATGCTTCTCTTCAGAAACCCACCTGAAATACAAAGGTAAAATTACATTCAAAGTAGAAATATGGAAAAATATATACCATCTGATTCCAGTTGAAATAAAGTTACCCAGATTACATTAATATCACATAAGGTAGATTTTGTGGTGAACAGTATTACCCAGGATAAAGAAGGTTTGCACATAATGATAAAAGGTCAGTTTGTCAGAGGACTTGACAATCCTCAATGTTCATGCACATAATGTAACATAGCTTTAAAATCGTGGAGCAAAACTTGTAACACTCAAAGGAAATACAGGAAAAATTGCAGTTATAATCAGGAATTCTAACATGGTATCCCAATAACTGCAAACCAAGTAGAAAATCAGTAAGGTTATAGAACCTTTGACCAACACTAACATCCGGGCACATTGCCTTTATAGAACACTCCGTTCAACAACAGTGGTGATACATAGTTTTCAAGCATGTACAGAACATTTGTCAAGAGAAAGCATATTCTATGACATAAAATGTCTTATTAAATTTAAAATAATTCAAATCAAAGTATTTTCTCCCCATAATTAAATTAGATATCAGTAGCAAAATAACACTAGGAGAATCTCAAAATATTTGGAAACTAAGTAACACACAAGTAAATACAGAAGAATTTAGAAAAAATTAGCTATTTCCCTTTCTAAGTATCTTCCCAAAGGAGTTACAGACATCATATTACAGGGACACATGCATATCCATGTTCATAGCAGTACAATTCATAATAGCCAAATCTTGGTACTAGCCTGTTATTTCCATCAGCAGATGAGTGGATAAAGAAAAAGTAATGTTTCCACACAACAGAACTCTACTCTGTCATAAAGAAAGATACGTTTGAGTCATTTGTAGGAAAATGAATATACCTGGAGGTCACAATGTTAAGTGAAGTAAATCAGTCACACAAGCTTAAATGTCCCATGACTTCTCTTATGTGAAAAACCCATATTAGAGGTAAAGTGGAAAGTAAAAGATAGATAGTAGGAAACAGCAGGATAGATTTTTCTCAATGGGAAGTAGCTAAACAGATGAGGGCATGGCGTGAAAATGAATTGAGATATGTTATGTGCATGGCCCAGCTCCACACAAGGAATGTAATTATGTACTCCAAATATGGACTAATGAAAAAGAAAGTACAAAGTATTTGAACTTGTCCATAGTCATACCACCCTGAATGTGCCCAATCTTGCCTGATCTTGGAAACTAAGCAGGCTCTGGCCTGGCTAGTACTTGGATGAGAGAAAGTATTTGAACTAAATGAAACATTTGTGGGATATAGCTAAAACAGTATTTAAAGGAAAATTTACAGCACTAAAATGCCCATATTGAGAATAGTTCAATGGCAAATAACAGAAATCGCTCCAGTCATTTTAAACAGAAAGAGATTAAATACAGGGACTGGATGCCTACGAAAATCCAAGGAAATCATCCACAATCATCCACAGAACAATAGTCACCGTTAGACAATAAATCACATGAGGTCTCCTACACCAACCATACACGTTCCCCAATCTTGCCTCTTAATATCCACAAAATTAAGGAGTAGTTTCTGAGAATTCTCTCAAACCCTGACCCAAACAAGGCATAACAAACTAAAAAATAAGCAAACAAACAAAACAGCTCTCCCCAAACAGAACAAAAAGTGCTTAATACAAAGAGGATGCTCTTGGTTAAGTGACTTCCTCCGGCGTGAGCCAGGAGGAGAACCAGTCAGCGGCCCCTGGGCTCTGGCCATGGCCATGGTGGAACCCAGGCGGCTGCACAAAGAAGCAATTTGCCTGCCCTCTTGGTAAGTGCCTTCCTCCAGTGTGAGCCAGGAGGAGAACCAGTAGTGTCTCCTGTGAGCCTACTGGTGCACGGTGCACAGGCTTAGAATCAAACATCCCAGTGCCGCCCCCTCCCTTAGCAACTGGGGCAGAGGTCTGAGCATCTCTTGGCAGGATGACTGTATGCAATATAGCAAATATGGGGATCTCCTCTATCTTCTGTTTGAAAGCAAAGGTGGTTTTCACTGTTTTGTTTCATTATGATTAATTGCTTTACTCTATTCTATATTCTCTTTCAATTGGTTTTATAATGTTCTGTATTTGGTTGGATTTTATTATACCTAATTGGCTAGACAACTATTGTGAAGATAATAAGATATACTATGATACCTATTAGTGTTATCCCGGTAACCTGCTGTGAAGTTCTGTGCCAATTTCACTGCACTGTCTCAATTGGCTCTGTTCTGTCTTATTCTGTTGTATTTCTACTACCTTCAAAAAAAAAATTACAATGAGGACGATGCTTGATAGGAGAATCAATAGAATTATGGCTCCCACCTCAGCTATGCCTGCCAAATCTTATGTAAGAGCAACAGATTGGTAACCCTAAATGATACTGAGTCATAGTTGCAAAAGTGACTGAAAGTGCTTTTGGTTTTCTATGCAGTTGTATAAGAAAAGGAGCAAATGGATAGGCATTTCTTGTTTTGGTGGCCAACATTTTAAAATATATTTCCTTATTTTTCTGTTTTCTTGTATTTAGAGTTCACTATTCCAAGATGAAAACCCCGAAATGGCAGGTATGATGTGTCTACCAAGCAGATCATCACTGGCTGGGACTTGAATTCAGAAGTGAGCTATGTGAAAGATAAATTTGAGATGTTTGTAGGAAAATGGTTACACTTTGAAAATATGATGTTAAGTGAAACAAATCAGACACACAAGCTTAAATAGCATATGGTTTCTTTCATTTGAGTAATGAAAGTGCAATTGAAGAGTAACATAAAGATAGATATAAGGAATCAGGGAGAAAAAGGTTTGCAAATGGAAAAGGATTCAAGAAACCAAGAGCCAGGCATGGTGACACACACCTGTAATCCCAGCACTTGGGAGGCTGAGGCAAGAGGATCATTGTGAATTCAAGACCAGCCTGGGCTACAAAGTGAGCTCAAAGCCAGCCTGAACTGCATAGTGAGACCCTGTCTCAAAAAGACAAACAAGAAAAAAGAAGAAGAAAAAGAAAGGAAAGAAAACAAGGGTGAAGGGAGGGGGAAAGGAAGCGGACATAAGCGATGTAAGCTGCATTATATGCATGTACCAAATATCCACAGTGAATGTAAACATTATATGTCATAAACATGAACTAAAAAATTGATAGCATACTAATGGAAATGGCTAAAGGGAATCTAACATCAGAGAGGAGGATGTGAGCAGGGAGAGAAGGGAAATAAAAAAAATCAAGATATGTTAAGTACATATTCCTACTCCATAAGATGAAGACAAACTTCTTGTTCTGCAAACATGTACTAAGAAAATTTAAAAGTCTCTTAGCCAAAATGATGCAAATTCTAAAGTCAGAAAAATTTCTGAAGGACGCTTGACTTCTGGTAATAAACATAAACCAGATTTAAGTTCTGAAGTTTCTTTTTCTTAGCCTGATTGATATATTTTTGTGTGAAGTGCTGAAAGACAAAGTCTACAGATGTCACCCCATATCTCACAACCTCTAACTCTCAGGAGGACCTTTTGCACAGTTTATCAGTCCATTCTGAGAGTTGGAGACAGAACAAACAAAAGGGAGCTCTCTAAAACCTGGCATCTCACTTAACTCATTTTGTGTTCCTATAAGAGTGAACACATATACACTCAGCTCTCTGTATGCACAGCTTCCAAATCCATGGATTCAATCAAATGCAGGTGGGATGTATTCAGAAAAATCTGAATCTGTAGTGAGCATGTACAGACTTTTTCTCATAATTCCCTAAGCAAGATGACAACTATTTACATAGCATTTATATTGTATTAGGCATCATGAGTTGTCTAGAGATTATTTTAAATGCACAGGGGGATGTATCTAGGTTATATGCACTTTTAACTAAAGGATTTGCTCATGGAAGGATTTGGGTATCCACAAAGGTCCTAGCACCAATGCCTCAGAGGTACCTAAGGATAACTACATAGAAATCACTGTCACTCTCTCCAGGGTGTGAGCTTCTCCTGGGCTGCTGAGACATCATTTTGTGTCTATGAATGCCCAGTATTTAACTCACTTACCTGGCACTACCTTCAAAGATAAAATAAAAATGATTTCATTTGCCAGGCCTACTGCTGAAGCAGCACATGTAGAAGAAACATACGGCTTCTTTTATGGTCAAAGAGTTACACTGAACCCGTAAGTTTTCACGAAGTTCCCTTCCTCCAGCAAGATGGAGACTGCACAAAACTGGAGAAGAGCACACCCTCCCCTGCCAGACAGATCCATGTTCAAATTCCTGGTTCTACAACTTACCGAGTAATTATCCAAGGTTACATAAGCTCTCTAAATCTCTCAGAGTTGTTAAGAGAATTAAATTAGACAATGCATACAAAGAGCTTGAGCAATGCCAAGCACAGATTAAGTGAGGAGATGCTGTCATCACAGATGCTGTTCCACTGTTCCTTCTTGCCAAGCACAGGTGAAGCTCTTTTTGTCCCCTCCCTTAATGTTTACCATGCAATTAGTTTTTAAACATCTTTTTTTTTTGAAGATTTGGTCCCACTATGTCCCCAAACTCTCAGAATCAAGTGATCCCCTGAGTAGGTAAGACTATAAGCCTGTCTTTAAAAATATATTTAATAAATATTTTGAGGGTGTTGTAGATTAACGTTCAATTATAAGAAGTAACATGGAGAAATCCTGTGTACTTTATATGCAGTTTTTCTCAATGGTTATATATTGCAAAATCACAGTATCATAAACAGGATATTGATGGATACAATCAAGATGCAAGCATATTCATCATCACAAGGATCTATTGCGTTACCCTCTGTAGTCACATCCACTTCCCTCCAGTTCTCAATTCCAGTCAAACTTCTGGTAGCCACTCATTTGTTCTCTATAGCTCCATAATTTTTCCATGTCAAAAATGCTACGCAAATCAAATGCTGTAGGGTTTGAACTTAGGAAATGGTGTTTTCATGCAACGTGTTTCTCCTGAGCTTGATCTAGGCTACTGCTCCTTGTTAGTGCATGAGGGTTACGCAGTATGAATGTATTGTGCTTTCCTCATCCATTCATTAATGGAAAGGCATCTAGATTTTGCAGTTTTGGGCTACTCTTCATTTGCAGTTTGTGAGTGAATGTTTAGTAAGTCTTCAGCTTACTAAAGCTCCTCAATACTTGCAGAAGGTTTTTTATAGAGTCATTGAAATAGTCTTTGCAGATAAATGTGTAAAATGGAAATAGGAACCTTTGTATTTCTTCCTTTTTATCTTCTTTGGTGAGGAGGGGCTTATTGCCTGATTAGAACACTCAGCACTGTGTTGAATAGCATTGGTAAAAGCAGGCATCCTGCCTCATTTCCAGTCTAAGAGAAAAAACATTCAGTCTTTTGTCACTAAATAAAATGTTAGTTGTAGAATATTCATAGATGCTCTTTATTAGGTTTGAGAACTTCCCATTTATTTGTATTTTTCCAGGAATGGCCAAATATTGTTCTGCATAAGACACTTATTTTCTTCTTCAGCCTATGAATATAATGGATCATATTGATTGATTTCCTAACACTGAGCCAGCCTTGCATCCCTGGGATAAACTCCACTAGGTAATGCACTTCTACTTGCATACTGTAGAGTTGTTCTTGCTAATATTTTGGTAAGAATTTTTGTGTCTATAGTTATGAAGAATAACTTCCTTCCATTTCCTTCTCTTTTCTTTTCTCTCACTCTCTCTATTCCTTCCATCCATCCACCCATCCATCCATCCATTTATCTACCCACTGATCCACCCAGCCTCCTTTCATCCACCCATCCATTCTTCTATCCATCTTTGTCCACCTTGATTAACTGAACTGGGAAGTGTTATCTCTTCTTCAAATTTCTAGAAAAGATTAGGTATAATTGATGTTGATTCTTCTTTTAACAGTTAGTATATTTCTCCAGCAAAATTATATGTACCTGGAGGCTTCTTTGGAGGGGGGACACATATTAAGTAGAAATTCAATTTCTGTAATAGTTATAAGGATATTCAAATGATCTTTTCTGCATTGGATGAGTTTCTGTAGTTTGTGTTTTTTATGGAACTGGTCATTTGGTCTAAATTATCAAATGTATGTATGTATAGTTATTCACAGTATTCCTTTATTAACATTTTTATGACTAGGTTTGATAGTACCCTTTTTTATTTTGAAAAGAATAAAACCATATGAGAAAAAATGGGGTCATTCAAAAAAAACGATGGGCATTAGTACATAATTTAAAACCACAGTACCAGGTGACCTACAATTGTTACCATGATGTCTCTTGTAATCTTCAGTAGAACTGCCCATATTATCAGGCACAATAAAATTGAACATAGCAGTATGATCAATAAAAACAAACCATTGGATACATTATAAGACTTCAAAAGAGGGTAATAGTCAAACCAGAATGGGTATCATAGTGAATCTTATTGTCTTCAGAGTAGTTGCCTATACTCTCAGATTTGATACTATCAAACATAACAGATTTGAATAAAATCAGTCAAAACAAGGCAGTGAAAGCAATACAGCATTTCAGATTAAGTTAATAGGAAACTAAAAATGGTTACTGTAGTATATCCTGCTATCTTTGGAATAGCTGTCTATGCCCTCAAATCTAGTACAAGTAGACAAACTGGACCAGAATATAACCAAACTAAACAGAACGATGAAAGCAATATGGGTTTCAAATCACGATACATTAACAATGTCCTCTGCCTTCCCCTTTTAGACAATTCCTCCCCTTTCACTTTCACAGGGTGCTTTGTACATTTTGTATCCCACTAACTCCTTTAGTTTTTAGGTTAGGGAGGCAACCCACTATTTACCTAAGTGGTTCTGAAACTTTTTACCCCTGAGCTTGGTCACAAGTTGTATACATTTATTTACAAGAGCCTCAGTGATTTCCTTCCTTATAGCTGAGCAGTTCTCTATTGTATAAAAGTGTTATGTCTTTCCAACAAATCTGCAGCTGATGGGCAAGCTACCTCCACTCTTTTCTGGTTCCCCAACACATAGAGCATTATTTTCTCATTTTTGACTTTCAGTCCATAAATCCTTTTTCAGGTTAATTATGTTTCCTATACAGAGCATCTTGATGGATCCTATCTCCTGATCCACTCTGCTTGTATTTCTTTTTATTAGTATATCGAGGCAGCCTATGTTAGTGATTATGGCCCGCCTTCTCTGCCATGCTATTTTTCTGCCATTGGTTGTTTATTTTTCCTCTTCACTCCACTGTCTGCCCCACTCAATGAGCCTTCTCTGTCACTGTTCTTGAAACCATGGTCTTTTTTTCTCTCTTTCTAGCATGTCCTTCAGTATTTTTTGTGGAGTTGTATTCGTGGTCACAAATTCCCCCAGTTCCTCTTTGTCATGGAAGTATCTTGTTTCTCCATTAATTTTGAGAGATAGTTTTGCAGGGCACATCATTCTGGGTTGGAGGTTATTTTCTTTCAGGGCTTGGAATACTTCACTCCAAACTCTTCTTGATTTGATGGTTTGTGTCAAGAAGTCTGTTGTGATTCTGATGGGTTTTCCTTTATAAGTGATCTGTTTCTTTTCTCTGGCAGGTTTTAATATTCTGTTCTTGTGTGTTGAATTTCTGGGATCTTGATTATTATATGTTGGATGTAGATCTATTTTGGTTATAGCTGGCTGGAGTTCTGTATGCTTCATATATCTAAATATCATTTCCTTTTCTTATGCTTGGGAAGTTTTCTTTAATTATTTCTGTAAATAGCCTTTGTATTTCATTTGCATTTACCCCTGATTCTTCACTCACATAATTTATTCTTAAGTTATAGATCCTCAGGCTGGGGACTTAGCTCAGTGGCATAAGTGCCTACCTGGTGAGCATGCAGTCCTGAGTTTGATTCCCAGTACCACCAAAAAAAAAAAAAGTTATAGATCCTCTTGTCATCTTCTAGCCTTTGTATTATTACTTCCTGTTTCCTTGTTATTTTTAAGAGATCTTTCCTTTCATGATCACACATTGCAAACCTGTCTTCAAGGTTTACTAGTCTGTCTTTAGTTTCTTCCAGCAGTTTTGCCAGTTTTGAATGGAATTTTTAATTTCCTGGTAGTCTCTTTGAATCTGCTTCATATGCTATAGATTTTTTTTATATACTTCATCAAAGGTTTCTCTCCTTTTTCTGGATTCCTCCATTGTTCCATCTGTGTCTTCTTGAGAGGTACTTAGCATTTTTTTAATTTTTCTTTTATTTTTATCTTCCTTTACTCATGTTAGTATTTCTGTTTTGAGTTCTTTTATACTGTTACAAAGATAATTCTTTATGTCAGATGTTGGTTTTTTCGAAACTGCAGATGTGCAACCCCCAATCTCTTCTGTGTTTACCTCTCCTGGACCAGTACTGTTTAGGTTGGAGGCTGGAGATTTCCTCTTGTTTCTTCCTCTTGGCATGTTTCTGGTTTCTTCCAGACGAGTGTATGGTGGGGTCCCTGGTACTTCTGTGTTGGTTACAATTACTCTGAAGCATGCTGGCTAGGAATTGTTGCCCTCCCAAATTTGCTGGTGACTTCTGCAGTAAAAGCAGGGGTGAGGTAGGCTGGTCCCTCCTTTCTGAGATGGTTAACCACAGGGAGTCTTCACCACATTAGTGTGTGCCGCATGGACAGGATCAGTTAGGGTTAGCTTCAGGGAGACCTCGTCCTTGGATGTTGGATTGCGCAGAGGGGTAGGATTCAGTCCCAGCCATTCTCACCAATCTGCTTTGTGCTAGGAGTGGCTGACTGAAGCCACTGCAGTTTTGGTTCTGGGCTTATCCTGCCTGACTCCAAAATGTCACCTGGCCAATTGCTCACTCCTGTGGGAGGACTGAGTTCCCACAGTCAGCGTGGTGCAGATCTCTGACCTGCTGCTGTTCTTTGCTCCGCCGCTCCCCTCCATGACCGAGTGCTCCCACCTAGGCCCTCAGGCTTGCCAACCCCCAACCTCACCATGACCGCACCTCTTCCCCAGCAGCATTTCATGCACAATGGGACTGGCTCTAGTGAGAGAGTATCTGGCTAAAGCCTTCTGTCCATGTTTTTCCTTTTTTTTTTCTTTTTTTCCCCTTTAGTTTTTTCCTGGATTGAGAGGTTCCGTCTCCTTCCTTCTGGTCTTCTCCAGGATGCTTTATTCTAGCATCTGAGCTGTTTATCTCAGGGAGGCTCTTTATTTTGATGCTTATTGATCTGCTGTCTTCCCAGCTTCCTTGATAGTATTCTTGAAATTGATAGTTTCTGCCTCCTTTTTTTGGTTAATCTCCCTGAAAGGTTGAAAATTATACTGCTCTTTTTAAGGAAATTTCTGTTTTAGTGATCTTCTCTATTGCTTTTCTATTTCTAATTTCTGCTTTTATCTTCATTGTGTTCTTTCTTGTTTTCAGTTTGTTTCCCTTTTCTAGATACTTGAGATGAGAGTTTAGAATATTAGTTTTAGCCTTCCCTCGTTTTAATATATGTATTTAGCACTATCAATTCCCCACCAGTACTATTTTAGTTCTGTTCCATAAAATTTTGTTATATCTTTATTTCCATGCAATTTACTACAGTTTTACATTTCCATTGGAACTTTCTCTATGACCTATGAATTTTCTAGAAATAAGTTTAGTGGGAACTTTCCTGTGTTCTTTTTATTATTGACTTGTACTTTAATTCCAGTTGTCACAGAATACACTCTGTGAGATTTCAACTCTTTAATGTTTTAGTTTTGTCTTATGACTCAGGATGTGACCTATCTAGATAAATGTTATTTTTTTATTTAAAAAAGAAAACAAAACAGAAAAAATTGTAGAAGTGATACAGAAGTTGAAAACAATAACATTAAGAAATCATCACTAGTTGATATATTGCATATTGCTATCTCAGAAGTAGTTACTCAAGTTACAAAATGAAAGCAGGTCTGTAGGCATTTGAAATATGTATATCCTTCCACTGTTGAGTGGAACACTATATAATCATTTATTGGATTCTGTTTGTTCATGGTGGTGCTAACTTCTATATTCTTGCTGGTTTTCTGTCAAGTTGTTCTAAGAATTATTGAGAAAGGGGCAGTCATATCTCCAACTAAAATTATGGACTTACCCATTTCTTCTTTCAGTCCCATCCACTTTCCTTTAGATAATTTGCAGCTCTGTTTTTTGGTGTAGAACAGCTAAATCTTAATGGGTTGACCTTTTGTCCTTTCCTGTCTCTAGTAATTCTATTTGCCATGAAATTTATATTATCTGGCATTCATACAGTCACTCCTGTCTTCCTTTCACTGCACATCTTTGGCTATCACCCCAAAGGTTAACATTAAGATTTAATATTAAGAATCTGTTCTTATTTATCCTCTCTGTTTATTTTCTCTGTGTTAAGATTCGGTTTTCTTATTTACTGGTGAATATCTAAATAAAAGAAGCTATTGCAGTAAAAGGCGCATTGCCACTGATCTCCCTCTAAATGCTCTCCTGTGCTTCGAATACATTCATCTTACAGTTCTCGCCACTTTCTCATGCTGTTCTGGAAGCACTTGTTTGTGTCTTTACAAGATGTGCTAAAAAAGTACAGTGAGTAAAGTCATAAAAACATTACGATATGTCCTCATCCATCTTATTCATCAGATTTGTCATGGTACAACCCCTATGGCTTCCTTAAAATCAAAATGACAGTTTCCAATCAGTTCAGAAGGCAGTCATGAATACACACAAGTGAAGACACAGTGGACTTCCAGAACTTTTTCTGAAAGTGGCAAGAATGATAGAAGAGTTGGCTAAAGATGGCAGACCGATAAGCAGCAGGATACGGAGCCTCCCTGAGAGAGACAGTTCAGATGCCTGAATAAATCATCCTGGAGAGGTCCAGACAGAGGGAGATGGATTCTCTTGACCCAGGAAGGAACTGAAGGGAAAAGAGCTGGTCAAACACACAGTCCCCGGGCTACCATTACAGAAGCTAAGATTAGTGGTCACAACACTCTCACCAAGCTGCCTGAATTTGTGCCACTGTGACTGGCCTGAGCCGCCCTGCGCACAACTCGCCCAGAGCTGCCGTGAAATTGTGCCACAGCCGCACTGAAGTCGGAGGTCGGCAAGCCCAATGGAGAAAGGAGCCAGTGAGGGACCTTCGTTAACCCATGATGAGTGCTGGGAATAAGACCCTCCCATGGGAAAGGGGCAACCAACTGGGTGACATGTTGGAATCAGGCAGGACGGGGCCTGAACTGGGAATGGCAGTGCCTTCAGTTGGTTGCTCCTCTCCCGGAGCAGATTGGTGGGATATGCTTGGCCTGGTCACACCCCTGACTGGGACCCAATAACTTGTCCCAAACCGATTCCCTACGCACAGCAAACATTAACGCAGTGAAGGCCCCCTGAAGGTTGACTGGCCCGGAGGGGAGGGACCAGCATACTCCGCCCCTGCTTGTACCTCAGTGACTAACAGCAAACTGGAGAGGGCAGAAACCCCTAGCCAGCATGCTCCAGAAGAACCATAACCAACAGGGAAAGGGTCTGAAACCTCCACTGTACATTTGTATGGAAGAAACCAAAAACATGACAAGAGAAAGAAATAGGAAAAAGCCCCCAGCCCCTAACCATGAGAATATTGGTCCAGGAGAGGTAAATACAAAAGAGATTAAGGGCAGCAAACATGCAATATCAAACACAGCATCAGTGGACATAAAGAGATACCTTTGGGACCTTGTAGATAAGCTTAAAACTGAAATATTAATTTGAGTAAAGCAAGATATAAGTAGATTAATAAAAGAAATGTTAAACACCTCTCAAGACACAGATGGAAGAATGAAGGAACACAAAAAAAGGAGAGAAATGTTCGATGAAGAATATAAAGAAAACCTAGAATTCATGAAGCAGATTCAAAGAGATTACCAGGAAATTAAAAACTTCATTGAAAGCTAGCAAAACTGCTTGAAAGAAACTAAGGATAGACTATCAAAACTTGAAGACAGGTAGGTTTGCAATGTGTGATCATGAAAGGAAAGATCTCTTAAAAATAACAAGGAAACAGGAAGTAACAATACAAAGGCTAGAAGATGACAAGAGAATCTATAACCTAAGAATAAAAAACATGAGTGAAGAAGCAGGAGTCAAAACAAAGGAATTACAAAGGCTATTTGCAGAAATAATTAAGGAAAACTTTCCAAGCATAGAAAAAGGAAATGATGTTCAGATGTATGAGGCATACAGAACTCCAGCTACCTACAACCAAAATAGAGCTACACTCAGACATATAATAATCAAGATCCCAGAAATTCAACATAAGAACAGAATATTAAAAGCCATCAGAAAAAAGAAACAGATCACCTATAAAGGAAAACCTATCAAAATCATGGCAGACTTCTCGACACAGACCATCAAATCAAGAAGAGTTTGGAGTGAAGTATTCCAAGCCCTGAAAGAAAATAACCTTGAGCCCAGATTAATGTGCCCGGCAAAATTGTCTCTCAAAATTAATGGAGAAACAAGATGCTTCCATGACAAAGAGGAACTGTGGGAGTTTGTGACCACCAATCCAACCCTACAGAGAATACTGAAGGACATTCTAGAGAGAGATAGAAAAAAAATACCAGGATTTCAGGAACAGTGGTAGAGAGGCCTCAATGAACAGGGCAGACAGTGGAATGAAGGAGAAAAGAAGACAACCAATGGCAGAAAAATAGCAGCAGAAATGAGACAGAGAAGGTTGGCTATAATCTCTAACATAGATGGCCTTGATACACACACACACACACACACACACACACACACAAATCTCACAGGCAGAGCAAATCAGGAGATAGTGTCCACTGAATGCTCTGTATAGGAAATATAATTAACCTGAAAAAGTATTTATGGACAGAAAGTCAAATATAAGAAAACAATGCTCTATGTGACAGGGAACCAGAGAGAAATAAGGGCAACTCGACCAGCACCTGCAGATAGGTTAGAAAGACAGGATACTTATGTGCAGTAGAGAACTACTCAGCTATAACAAAGGAAAACTTTGAGGCTTTTGTAGGTAAAGGAACACAACTTAAGATCAAGTCCAAGAGTGAGAAGCTTCTGAACCACTTAGGTAAATAGCTGGTTGCCTCCCCCAATCTAAAAACTGAGAGGTTTGGTGGGACCCAAAATGCGCAGCACCCTGTGGGAGTGAAAAGGGAGGAATAGTCTAAAGGAAGAAGGCAGAGGATATTGTTAATAATGTATCAGGATTTAAAATCCACATTACTCACACTACTCTGTTTAGATGGATTATATTCTGTTCCAGTTTGTCTACTTATGTTAGATTTGAGGGCACAGACAGCTATCCCCAAAATAGCAGGGTATAGTATGATAATCATCCTTAATTTCCTGTTAACTTAATCTGAAGCCCTGTATAACTTACACTGTTTTATCATGACTGATCTTAATTCAATCTGGTTTGGTAGAGTGCTGTTTGCATTGACAGATTATATTCAAATCTGTTATGACTGATAGTATCAAGTCTGAGAGTGTAGGCAACTACACTGAAGATGACAAGATTCACTAGGATACGCACCCTGACTTGATTATTACCTGCTTTTGAAGTTTTATACTGTCTACAATGTTTTGATTTTATTGATATTGTTATGTACTGCTATATTCAATTATACTGTAACTGATGATATGGACAATTCTATTGAAGATAACAAGAGACAACATAGTAACCATTGTAGATCACCTTGTACTGTGGTTTTATATGACTTTTTCATTTCATGTTTTTATAAGAATTTGTTTTGTTTTGTCTTGCTATGCTTTGTTTTCCCCTCTAATACAGAAAAGATAGAAATACATGTAGAGACTCATGCATGTGTAGAACTTATAAACAGTTTATGAGAACTGATTATATAATGCATGATGAAATGAACAACTAATTCGAAGAAAAAGAGACACTACAGTACCCAATGCTGATTCCATAGCATCATGATGTGAAATCCAGCAATACTATCATTCTTTGTTCAGAGTGATTTTAGCCTGTTTTGTTTTGTGTAAGTTTAACACACATGAAGGTATGGACAGCTGTTTTGAAGAGAATGAGAGACACTATGACAGCCATTCTTGGCTTCCTTATTGTCTGTTGAAGACCTAAAACGCCTTCCTCATCCTGTTCAGATCAGTTCTGTAGTATGTTGTTTTGTGTGAATTATCTGTATGTGAAGATATGAACAACTATTTGGAAGAAAACAAGAGACAATATGATAGTGAAGATCTCTAATTATCTTGCTTTGAAATCTATGTCTCTTACATTGCTTTCTTGTGTTCTGTTTTGTTGTGTTTAATTTTATCCCCTTTAAAATTAAAAAAAAAAAGAATGATGGAATAAGTGTATCCAAAATGAAAGGAAGGAGTTTGGTTCACAGTACAAAAAAAAAAAAAGGAAAAAGATTTTGAGGGGGGTTCATGGCAATGTGTCTTTTAGTGTTACATTTAAAAAACTTTAAATGGTGTATATGTCTATGGCCCTACTACCCTGAACATGCCTGATCATGTCTGATATATGCATGTACTATGAAATAATTAAATCCAGCTATTTAAATATCTACCAACCCACATATTACTCTTTTAGTGGTGAGCATATTTAAAAGCTATTATTTTGGTAAGTGGATATATCATGTACAGGTATAAATTTTCTATGATGAATGTGATTGTTATGTATATCTAAATGTTACCAATAAACTTGATAAGACTTTAAAAAGAAATGTACATTACTATTGACTATGGGTGTCTTATTGTGTAATAAATCTTAAAGTTTCTGCCTCTTGTCTACCTGGATCTTTGCACACTTTGATCAACTTCCCTCTGGCAACTACCACTCAATTCTCTATTTCTGTAAGTCTAAGTTTCTAGAATTCTATGTATAAGTACAGTCACAGGGTATTTGTCTTTCTGTGTCTAGCTTATTTCCCTTGGCATAATTTCCTACAGGGTCATCAGTGAGGCCACAATTTCTTTTTTCTCAAAGGTTAAATAACATCCTGTGCACTCACTGTTTGTACTTTCTACTTGTCATGTGATATAAAGAAAAGCCTGATTAACATAGACAGGTATCACACAGTCTTTCATTACTTGATGTCCAGTTTTGGGCCTGCAAATCCTGTTAGAGAGCTGAATGGAGACATGAGAGACAGAGAACATCTTCAGGGGGATCTTCACTGGAATGAGGTGAAGTCCTGCATTGACTCAAACTCCAGATTCAGTGAGGAGCAACGAAGACACAGAGTTCTGCTTAGCCCAGATGTTTGTTTTAGGTATCAAGGCAGGCAGGCAAGGCATGGTGAAGTTTGGCTGAATAATTAGCTTTTATCTGATTGCCCCTACAGAGCTTCCTTGTTTTCCCCATCAGCTCTCCTCCAAACTTCAAGAGCTTTGGCTCCCTGGAATTAGCTGTCTTCTGCCTCCTGAATCAACCTAAGCAGACACTGACCCACTGGGTGTCACAAGGAACTCCACATCTCACCTTTTTTGTTTCTTTAAGCAGCTGCTTAGTAAGCCAGACTTGCTGTTGTTGTTTTTGGCTCATCAATGACTTCATTCCAATTTTACAGACTAGACAAAGGAGAAAAAGAGCAATTAATAACAAGGCAGCAGTGGCGATCTGGGTTTAGGGGTCCTGTGTTGTCCTGTCCATTGAAGGACTTCATTCAGTGAATGGATCACTGGGGTCATCTCGGGGAGCCTGAGTCATTCCTGGCAGCGGAAGGGAGGTGGGTCTGTGTTTTGTTTTCCTTTTAAGTATAGGTCCTGAATCTTTGTAATCAGATTGTGTTTTCTTTCTTTTCCCTGAAAAGCCATAGTAAGGATTCATCAACAGCACTGGTAATCAAATTGTTCTTTTCTGTAACAGTAACAGAGAAACAGGGCCCTCCCAAATCCCTGAATCAATGTCCCTTTGTAGAAAAGGGTGCCCTGTGTGCGGGCTGGGAAGCTCATGTTCTGTAGAGGTGTGGCCCTGACCATTAAGACTGAAAAACATCAAGAATATCAGAGCTTTACGTAGTTTCATTTATGGGGTTGCTGTCATACCCCCGTCATCTCCCACTTCTGTTTCTTTAGCATTTTTTAAGGTTTGGTGAGCTCTTTTAACGAGTGCTTGACCTTGGGGATTGTGAGTGATATCTTTTGTGTCAGAAATATTTTATTGTTTGTAAAAAGACTGAAAATGGGAAGCAGTGTCTTAATTTGTTTAGGAAGACCAATGTGAACAAAGCAGCAGGGCAATGGCGAAGAGCATGAGAAGTACCTTTTCTCTGCTGTGTGGTTGCATGTATCATTTTTGAATAAGTATCAAGAAAGGCATGTGTATGTGATAGACCAACACAAGGGAAATGAATAACATCTATTTGTCAAATTTGACTGAGTCTCCATCTTTGGGGATTAACCTCCTGTGGAGGACCATCCCCCCTCCACATGAGGAGCATTGCTGCACAATATTTTGGACCTGAACTTCTGTGAAAGCAAAATCTTTATGAAAGGCATGCCAGTCTTGGTGTAAAAGCTATGACAGAGGAGCTTTATCAAAAGCAGAAAACGTAGCCAAAGCACTACTTGTTTTATTTTCTATAGAAATGGGTCTAGGCAGTCTAGAATAAGAACAGAGGTGGGTAGTAAAAAGAGGATGAGGCCATACCCAGACTAAATTTTGTAGTTACGTGAAAAAGTAAGAACAGTTCTAGCACAATAGAGGGTTTGACCCAGGCAGTCTCAGTACCTTATATATACTGTATATTAAGAGTCAGACACCAGATTTAAAGGTTTGTGAGCAGAAGTTTGTAAAGCAAAGATGATAGCACCCAATTTTGCTTTTTGAGTGGACGAGAATCTGTCCTTAATTTTAGTAAACCTGACACTGTATCTAATTTTGGTGTGGTCAGAGACATCAGTAAACACAGTGCCATTCCACAGGTGTGGAATGGATTTAAAATGAACAGCCTTGGGAAGGATGAAAGGAGTAGCAGTGTAAAAGTGCAGGAGTGTATCAGTGGGCCAAGCTCTAAAGATCTGTCGTGTAAAAATCAGTGCACATAGTAGTGACACAGACTGTTAAAGCAAAGTTTTATATTTCCTATAAGGAATGGGAGTGTGAAAACCCTGAAGATCATAGCCAGATAACTTATTAATTCTCTTTTCATCCATGACAATAATAGAAGTTGTGAGCTTAGCGTAAGGTATCACGTTTTTATGTGCTCCGTGGCTCAAAAAGAGCCATTCTAAAATTTTTAACACAGGATCTTGTTGCAATTAGGGTTTTCAAGGAAAACAAATTAATACACAACACATAAATTACAGTATTATTTTATAATAATCACCCAAAAAAGTCAAATACAAAAAGTGCAGGAAATCTAGGTGCACACTAAAGACCCCCAGAAATCCAATTGGTGGCCTCATTCCCACAGCAACACCCTGCCTGAGTCTAGCTGAAGACCTGCATCCCAGGACAATGTCTCATGTAAGGCTGTTTCATGGATCTGCACTGGGAAGGCCCAAAGGTCAGCAGTGGCAGCTAGGAAGTCTGCACCAGCGGGATGAAGGATCTGTGCCAGCAGGTTGAGGGATCTGCACTGGAGACAAGAAGCGATGCTCAAAGTAAGGACCAGAGTTCCCCCAAAAGAACCACAGCCATCTTCAGTGAAAAGGAGGTCCCAAGCTCCTCTGACAATAAGAACAGCTGAATTCATATCCAGAAGCCAGCATGACAAGCTTCTCTAAGAGACTGAACAGCACACCATCTTCCTCTCCAGAGGCAGGAAGTGATGCTCAAAGTAAGAGCTCAAAGGTCCCAAGGAGCTCGAAGGTCCCAAGCTCCTATGAAGGTGAGAACAGCCAAGTTTATATCAGGAAAGCTCAACAAGCTCCTCCAGGAGAACCAGTGGCAACAGGAGCACAAACAACACCCGGAGAACCAACACTACTTCTTCCTTTCTGCTTCTCCATTTTATATTGACAGTCCTCAGGTGGGCCACCCACACTCAGCACAACGCTGATTCAGTTCAGCTGGTGTTACAAAGTTGACCACCAGTTGTCGACCCACCACAGAGTTAATTGTTTAATAAGTAGTAAGTATGGGAAAAAGAAACAGTTGAATAGGAAATTTTGGATCTGTATGATCCAGTTGACACTCAGCATGTTCTATGTGTGAGCTGTAACTCTTTTTTGGTTATGGGGTTAAGGTACAAGGTGGGAAAAGATCAGGATCATCTCAAAGAACATTAAATGGATGTGTTCATTAAATGGGAATTTTAAAACTGGGGTGGAGCCAATTAATATCATCTAGCATTTAAAAAAATTAATTAGTTGGTCCCTCCTAATAGAGGGGTTTTGGGGTTTGATAGTATGCTCTGCTAAAATGTAACCTAAGTAATTTTAGGGGGAGGTTTTTTGTACTTTATCAGATGCTATAATCAGTCCCAAACTCTGTTCTAGTAGTTGATATAGATTTAAAAGCTCCGGGGTGTCTTCAGTACTCACCAAGATATCATATATGTAATAAAAAATAATTGCTTGAGACCACTGTTTACTGATAGGTGCTAGCGCCTGAGCTAGAAAAGCTTGACATATAGTAGGACTATTGCACATACCCTAGGGCAACACTTTTTAATGAGATCTCTGAGTGGGAGCTGAGCTGTTAATAGAAAGAAAGCTTAAAGCCAGACTTTCACAATCTTAAGGAGTCAAGAAACACTAAGAAACAATTTCAGATCAGTCACTATCAATAGCCAGTCTAGGGAATCATCTTTGGGTGAGGAAGCCCAGACTACAAAGTCTCCATAGGTTGAATGACCGCATTGATTACGCAGAGGTCATGCAATAATCTCTATTTTGTTGACTTTTTGGTATGACAAAAATAGGGAAATTCTAAAGACTGTGGGAAGGTTTTACATGTCCCTGTCATAACAGTCTAGTACTAAGAGGAGAGCTTGATGCAATTTTTCTCTTACAGTGGCTGCTGCTCAATTCAGGTTGGCACCTACATAAGCCGAGTGAGGGCAAGGAGAATAACAGCCGTGGCACCTACAAGAGAGGTGGATTACTTAATGAAAAATCCCACTGCTGTAATAAGCTTCTGTCCCAAAGATTTATAGGCATATCAACACCGTGTGGTTGGCTGAGCAGTCTGTCCCTCTGGGCCAGTCACAGAGGGAATGGCCCTGCTCTGGAGCATGAAAGACTAAGCTCTAATGCCTACCAGCACAGAGGAGGTTCTTCAGCAAGGCCAACCTTGGGGCCACTTTTTTCTTTTTGTAATAATAGTAACATTTGCTCCTGTGTCTAGCAGTCTTAGGAAGGTTTTATTTTGTTTATCTGGAAAATCAAAGTATGTTGGGAGACTGTGATGTGCTGGGCCCAATAGACTTCTTAATCTCTGGTACTATCAAATCCTTGGTCTCTATCTTTTTTTTTTTAAACTGAGGAACCTAATATGGCAAAAGGAGGAGTCAAGAAATTTTCATTTTAGAAGTAAAACTTTAGGCTCCCTTTCCTTGCATTAATATCATTTCCCCCTTGATAATCTGTGTTTACAATGCCCAGAATCACCATTACCCCTTGAGCATTTAGTCCAAATTTTTCCAAAATGTGTCCTCCAGTCCTGGTTGGAAGGAGTCTTAAGACTCCTGCAGGAGCCTTTTGAGGGGCCCTCCTCTAACAGTTAATTTCTATTATAGTGAGCAACTCCAATCCTGTGCTTTCTCCAGTATCTGAGCAGAGGGAAAGGATGATTGCTTCCCCCATGTGATTAAAGGTCATTGCCCCCTTACTTGTGGGGTCCAGGGAAGTGTCTGTTGGAAGTTTCCTGAAGAGAGAGAGAGATGCCATCCTCTTCATGTTTAAAATGGCATTGATTAGCTGAGTTCCCTTTTTATAGAGAGAGCAAAGGTTCAGGGCCTGAGAAGTGTTGATTGGCTCAGCAGGCAAAGATCCCCCTCTTCTATCTGTAGCCTGTTTTAAGATGACCAGGTTTCCTGCATTGAAAGCAATTAGCAATACCTAAAACAGTAGTCAGCCCCTTAGTAAAGGGTCTAATTGACCCATTTTCTCTGATACTGTTTCTGATCTCTTTGTAAATTTCAAACTGGGGGGAGGTACATATCCTGCTTCCATTTTTGCACTGGGAAAGCTATAAGTTCCCCCAGAGAGCTGCCTCTGGCAGACTGGGCCATCAGGGGCAGTGGTTAGGAAGGCAGGGGAGTCCATCATCGCGAGATCTATTGGGCTATCTGTCAGAGGGGCAGAGAGTTTGTAGCTGACTGCTTACCCTCATTCATTTCATTCTCCTGAGTAACTGGGACCAGGGCAGCAAAGACAAGACCATTTATGGTCAGGCTGGCCACCAGAACCTTTTCCTTGCCCTTGAGCCCTCCTCCTCCCCTACTCTATCCCATGTTTCTGGGTCCAAGTTGCCAAGGTCAGGAAACCACTGACTGTGTTCAAGCATAAGCTCTAAAAGATTAACAAGCTGTCCTTTGGTGACCAAAGCACAGCAGCCTTCAATAGCTGGTACAAAACCTTGGTCTAACATTTTTTCTCTGTTGTTAATGACTGCCTCATTGTCACCCTGGCTGGAAAAGTCCCAAAGGTCTCTAATCAGTGTCTTCTTACCCAGTGCCCCTTCCAGAGTTTCACTTCCCTTTGGCTTCCTTACTTACTGTTGTCACAGCAGCCTCGGGTCCCCATTCAAGTGCCACTTGCCAGGTTCATGAAGACGTAAGAGACTGAGAATATCTTGGCAGGAGCCAGGGGACTTCACTGGAATGGAGTGAAGCCCTGAACTGACTCAAGCCACCAGATAGATTGAAGAACGACAAAGACACAGAGTTATGCTGAGCCCAGATGTTTGTTTTAGGTAGCAAGGCAGGCAGGCAAGGTATGGTGACAGTTTGGACAAATAATTAGCTTTTATCTGATTGCACCCTAAGGAGTCTCCTTGTTTTCCCTGTAAGATCCATCTGTGCTAAGCTGGCAAAATATCCCATCTTCAAGAGATTTTGGCTCCTTGGAATCAGCAGTCTTCCACCTCTCCAGTCAACACAAGCAGACATGGACCCATTGAGAATCCCAGAGAACCCCACACTTAACAGAAAATTTGAAGCCATGAATGTCTATTCAATTATGTATCATCCAACAAGCCAAAATACACAGCCACATAGGTATAGAATCTCCCTGCATAGCCTGCATAGCTATCAAACCCAAGTGGTTCCATAATCCATGTGGAAGCAAGAGAGTGAGTGTGAGTGAATATGATCTGATGACCCTGAGGAGAACCTTCATCACCAACAAGTATAGCCTAAAAATTCTGGCAGCTCTCTCTGAGACAGCAGCCCAACCTGAGACATGGTTGCTTGGTCCCCCACTCATGAGTGAATTCAAGGCACTGAAATAAGCCCATGCCCTAATCTTCAAAATCTTTGAATATGTTACATTATATTGCCAGGGATTTTGTTTACTAAGGACATGGACTTTGAATGAGAATGTATCTTGAATTATCCATGTGAGCCCAGCTATACCTCCAATAGAGGACAAAATATCTAGAATGAGACACTGCAGAATAAAAGACCCAAATCAGAGAATGGGCAACTGAAATGAATAGACACTTCACAGGGGAAGAAATGTTCAACATCGCAGGCCCTTAGAGAAATGCAACTTACAGCAACACTAAGATTCATCTTACTCCAGTCAGAATGGCCATCATATACAAGTCAAAAACAAATGCTGGTGGGGTAAGAAAAAAATTACCTTCTACACTGGTGGGAATGTAAAGCAGTACAACCATTATGGATATTAGTATAAAAACTCCTCAAAAAAGTGAAACCAGAAATCCCATTCAAGTTAGCTATTCCCTTTTTAGGTATCTTCTAAAAAGAGTAGAAGACATCATGTTACAGTGATACATACATACACATATTTATAGCAGCACATTCAGTAATAGCTAAAATTGAAAACAAGCCTATATGCCCATGAACAGATGAATAGATAAGGAAAATAGGCTATCTAAACAGAATGAAGCACTACTGTGCTATAAAGAAGGGTAAATTTCTTTTATGGGAAAACAGATACACCTTGAGACCATAATGTTATGTGAAATAAATCAAACACACAAGCTTAAATATTGCATGGTTTCTCTTCTAGGAGAAGTCCAATGTATAACCAAATTAATGAGCAAAATAAAATATAGATAGTAGGAAACATGGAGACAGATATTTTGCAAATGGAACAGAGACCAAGAGATGGAAAGAGGAGAGAAGATTGGAATATAAAAAGAATTAAGATGTGTTATGCACAATACCAGATCCCTGCAATGAGTGAAATCTTTATGCACTGCAAACATGCGCAAATAAAAAAGTATTATGTCCAAAATTGCTGAGTCAAATTTAAAAAAATTCTTTTAGAGAATGATGAAGACAATAAATGGGAACGGAATAGTTAAATGAGAACTGAAACCTTATTTATTTAGGCAATGATTACAAAATCACAAAAATAAAAGCAGACATTATTTATCTCCTGAATGAAACCCTCTATGAAAAACTCTTTTAAAAAACCCCTAAATCTAATCAAGTCTCTAAGCTCTAATTACCAATGTTCAAGAGATACACAGGGAAGCATGTTAAATGACATATATAATATCATTCCTTCCTACAACAGAAATTGAAAGTTTAAAAATACTCTTGAGATTAAATGAGATTTAAGAGGCATATGAACCATGCCCGGATTTTGATGGTGGGAAACTAATTGAGAAAATAACCAAAAAAAATTTTTTTAAAACTCTAATGTCAACATTGATAGGACATTAATGGTATTGAGGAATTAGTTTTATTTTTGCTGTAGTAATACAGGTAAAATGGAGTTTACTTCAAAATAAGTTAGAGTGAGTTGTCAGGGAGTGGGTAGCTATTGATGAAATGAGATTGGTTGTGGAATTTGTAATTGCTGAAGCCAGGGAATTTATTATATCTTCTACTTGTGTATATGTTTGAAATTGCCTTTAATAACAAAAATTAAAAGGCATGATTTTTTTCAGAATTTATATTCTAGATAGGAAGATAGATACATGGGTGTATGACTTTAATGTTATAAAATACCTTCTATGAGATATGATACTTGAGGGAAATTAAGGAGAAAACAGCGAAGTAGGGGGACAGAGAGCAAAGTTAGAGTTAATAAGTGTTATTTCATACTCCCCAGTTCTGCACAGGCTGTGATGCCCCATGGAAAACATAGGCATACCTGCAGAAAGTGTTATGTCACAGAGCCAGTGGAGAAAAGAGGCATCTTGATGATTTACTGCATTATTGTGAGCACACACGACAAACCTCAAGAGTCCCTGCCACCCAGGGAGACCTCAGCGGGGCTGGATTTCCTGGTGTCAGGTGAGCACGCAGACCCAGAATGAGTGGAGTTCCGTGTCTGTGTGTTCAGAGAGGACTGAAAATCTCAAGGCTCTGCCTACAGTGCCCACATGGGAAGTGTGTTCCATAGTTAGGTCTCACGTGTCGCCTTGGGAATCCTGGGGACAGATCGCTGAAGCAGCGGTGGAAAGAGAAGAAAGGAGGGGATGGAGGCACGAAATATTTTAAACAAACAACAATGACGACAAAAAAAACACCCTACAAACGGTTATAAACCGGATCCCCTGTGACCCAGATGTGGCAGAAGATGGCCCAGCCTTCTGCAGAGTGCACGCATGTGAAGTAGATCTCATAATCATGAGATGCCCGGGCCTCAGTCTTTTAAGCTTCGTAAATTGTTACCTATTATCTTTTTTGTTTGGGGTTGGACTCATTTCCATTCTCAAGCTCTCTGCTGGCTCCTGCTATGGCCTACTGTCTTCCACACTCTCCAAACACAAAGGACAACGACTCATCCACTGAACTGAATAGAACTCTTTTCTGCGCTAACCAACAGAAACATTAACTAAAACACCAAGCCTGGGAAGTTGGAGAGGGAAGAAGTACCAGTTTACCTGATGTGAATTCAGAGTAGTAAACACACAGGTTCCAAGATTATCTCAGGGACCTTCAGCAAGTCCCCATCCATCCAGCATTCCTCATGGAAGCTGCTATCCTTTCTGATCTTCCTTAGCTCCAGCTGTGGGCCTTTGAGCAAAACATGAACTAACAAAGGGCTTGAGCTTTGAAAAGCTCAAGAGACCAAAAAGAAAAGTACAGGCTGGACTTGCGATCTGCCTGTGTGGTTGTTGTGTAAGAGCTTCAGGGAAAGAGGAGTGGCCGGGGTAGGGCAGCTCACAGTGGCCACAGTCAGTCCCTGTCTGCACAGGGCTCAACTCTGTGACAGCCTTGACCTCTCCCATGGACTCTCCTGGGGCAAGACGGAAGGAGAATAGAAAGCAGGAGAAAGGGTGGAGTCTTCAAATAAAAATTAATGAACACTGTCTATTTTTCTTTCTTTTTTTAAAGGTGATCTCTTAATCGTAAAAGCGGGATTCACGTCTACAACCAAAAAGGGCAGGGTCAGGAGAAATCCACCATTTTCAAGGCCTCACTTAGTAGATTTCCTTTTCTCAATGGCTCTTTGTGTAGCAGTCTCCAAATGAAGCAGACCTTCTGACCAGGCTAAGGCAATCGTGACCAAAGTCATCCATTCCCTGGAGAGTTCTCATCTGGAGCATGTGGGCATGTCAGGACCTGAATTACCAAGGAGAAAGGAAGGCCACAGTTGCCTCTTAACTGCATGAAAAGAACTCCCTACTTATCAATTGATTTGCCCTTTTGTCCCCTGTCCTTCTCTCTGCCTCTACCCAGTTGCCATTTTAGGGATGAAAAACAATAGTGCTGAAGACTTTTGAGGTCTTCCTGTCTCTTCGCCAATATAATGGAAGTAAGAAAGCCTATGCTTTTCTGGTCTCCTTCTTCTAGAAGTGAGGAAATGAGGAAGAAACAGAATGATAGGAAGAACATATAAGGGTAACTGGAAACCAATTGGAAATTGAGGAGCTATTCATTGTTTGCTATCTACGTAACAGCACTGCCATCCACTCAATGGGTGAAGTGAGACGCTGACCTCCTTCCATACCTTTATCCTCACAGGCAGTGATCTAGGCCAGGGATGACAAGCATTTTAGAAACTGAGTCCCAAACTGCAACCCAAAGCTCATTTATTTATCGCAAAATGACAACACTGATATTAAACATGAATATTGAGAATTTAGTTTAGAAAAAGCAACTGTTATCCAATGTTGGGCTGCTGGGGCGACTTGGGGTTCTATGTGCCCACTGCAGCTAGCACGCCACGGGGTCACCACCACTAACAGGGCCATCAGGATCTCTTGCCTGGGTTACCAGAAGGTTCTTAATTGATTTCTTGCTCTTAGATGCTGTTATTCTTCCATTCAACTTGCTAATTGTAGCCAGAATTTTCTTTGTAATACATAGCTGATCATGTTTCTCCCCTGCCTCAGTGGTTCCCTATTGCTTTTAGGATAAATTTCAAGAGCAGCAGCATTCATGTCTTCTCCAGTCATCATGCCTCACTTCTCCTGATGGGTCTCCCTCAGCTCTCAAACCCTACACCACGCTCAGCCTGTGCTCTAACTTGCCTCCTGGGCTAGATGCATTCTGCCTGGATCGGCTTTGTTTTCATTTTCAAGTCTCAGTTTGGTTGTCTCTTTGAACAGATGAAGACACCTCTCACCCTGGGCCAGGTGCTTCTTCATCGCCTCTGTGACCTTTGTTTTTACCTCTGCTGCGGCAACTGTGCCAACTGCCCACAGCCAACCTGTCTCCTCATGGGTTGGGCTGCAGAAGGAGTGTGGAAAGCCCACTTCCAGTTTGTAATTTGTATAGTCGGATTGAAAAGAGAGAGAAATCATAAAGGGAGGAAGGGAGAGAGGGAGAGAAAGAGAGAGAAACTGAAATCTCAGTGACGCAGACAACACTGAGTGACATTCCCTCTGGCGTCAATCAGACCACAGGTCACTTGGTGAGCTGAGCTTCGTGGATTTTGTGCGTTTGTTTCTGTCTTGTTTCACATCAGATGATCACAAAACATAGTCTACAGGCATCATCTCCTGAAATAATACCAATATGTTCAAAAGCTGGAGGAGGCACTGGTAACACTGGGGGTACTGAGATGCTGGACTTCATTCTCTGTTGTAGCCCATTCCTACGATATTTTCAGGGGTGTCCTGTGCTATGTTTAGTTTCTGCTTTTTGTATGACTTCAGAATGAATTCCTTGCAAAATATAATTCCAGCCTGCCAGCCCTTTTTATCCTCACCACTACATCCTTACTCCATTTTACTTGGCTACTGCAAGAGCTGTCCTGTCCTTGCCTGAATCAAACTACACCAGCAGACTTTTTATCCTCCAAATGAGTAAGTTTGAAATCCAGATAACTGACATCACTTCTTTTGTTATGGGTGAATCTATAAAGTATAAAACTAAAGGGCTGTATTTTCCATTACATGGGAAAATCCAGTGCACTGTGAGAAATAAGATGGAAGGAGAAGACACCCAAAAGGGTGAAGCCTACTCAACAAGAGTGTGCCCCTTGTCACTTGGAGGGTCATAAGCAAGGAGCTGGTAGCGGTGAGGGTAGTGAGCACACAAATGGGTATAGGCTTCCACTGAGCAGATCTTAGGTATACGTTTAGCGTTGGCTGCCTGGCTGAGATTTGTACAAGCTCAGGCTTGAGCCTGTAATTCAGGGGAGTGTGAGGGTTGGTATTTGCAGAAAAATGTGAGCAATGAGAGCTGTCTTGGGAGGCAACAGCAGGTGGAAAGGAAACAGTGAATGAGAATGGGACAGACTGAGTGAGGTGGCACAGGAGATGGAGCAGAGAGTAAAACTGAGGTCTTTAATCTAATAGCTGACCTCAGCCACAAAGTCAGGAAAAGGAGCCTCAGAGAGGTGAATGACACCAGGGAAGTGGATGCTAAAGAAGCAGATTACAGATGCAAACTGTGATTTGACTCCAAGATCCATGTTTGGCAATCATCTGTTCTAATCTCTTATTGTAACACATGAAGACAGTGAAGCTTTTTCAGAGATGAAGTGACTTGCTCAAGGATGCCAAGATATTTCCACGAAAGTCAATTCTAAAACCAACCAAACCCTAGCCAAATACTCCTTCCAGGCCATATCATTGCCTCTTACCACAATCAGAGAGGAGAGGGAAGCCACTGAATGTCTACAAGAGACTGAAAGAGCCTCCTCCCTCATTTGTGGCCCTGTCAGCTCCTCAATAATCTAGGGATGATACTGACAAAGTATCTCTGTGAGTTTGAGACACTTGGAAAACACAAATCTCTCAATTAGGGAAGTTTGAGCAATTATTTACTTGTCAGCTTTGGAGGGTAGGGCAGGATTAGTTTAAGCTCAAAGCAGCAGGATAAAAATAAAGGTATAATTATTAATATAATGACGATAATCACTTATTAATCTGCAAGTTCTAGACAGACATTGCTCCACCCTCAAGTAGCTTATCTGTTATAATAGGGAATAAGCCAGGGCAGAAGGCGGGGATGGGGAGAAAAGACTTAACTGCTGCAGTGAGACACAGAGGACAGAAAACTCAACTGGAGGAAAAATTCATGCTGATTTGCTAGTGCTGGAAGGTTAAAGAGTCCAATGGGCAAAACACTTTATAGTAAGTCATAAACCAGGTATCCTAGGGCAGATTCTGGACACCACGGAGCTCAAATTTCTCACTTTCCTTATTAGGAATTAAAAATGAGAAGTGTTATGGGAGCTTCCTAAGATCAGAAAGCTTATCTGAGGTAGAACTGGGACTAGAACCTGTGTCTTTTTACACTTCTCTGCTGGTCAAATAACTTCTTTCATGGTTGCTAGAGAAAGCAGCAGACTGGGAGAGGAAAGACCACAGAAAGCGATGGTAAGATCAACCCAGTGCTAGACTGTGCTTTCCATCAACTCCATCCTGTGTCCTTTGAAACATACAGGAGAGCTGAATTGTGAGCACTAGGGTTTTAGTCTCCACGTTTGGAACTGTTCCAAATCCAGTGAGTTTGTGGGTGTGGAGAGGAAGCTGTATGATGCATTATGTTGGCTCACTATAAGGTAACTAGTTACCACCACAGGAGTCTCTTATTTTTCTAGATGTGGGACTCCACATAAACAAAGCAGTAGGAGGCGTGATCTAAAAATACGGCTGTGTTTAAATTTTTTCAAGCAATTATTACAGTAAAAGACATATTGCCACGAATACCCCCAAAACCCTCGCCCTGACTTCAGACACACTTACTCCTCATTCTGGTCACTTTCTGAGGCCGTTCTGGAAACCATTTTTTGTGGATATCTTTAGTTGCACTGCTGTGGCTGCCTCCAGGTCCCAAACTGACACAAGACAATTATCTTTCACGGTCATTTTGACTTGAGGAAGAGTCTGAAGCCACATAATTCTAAACTCAATGAACAAAATGGATGAGGGCATAGCGTAACGTTTCCGAGAGCCTGCTTCTCTACTGGCGGGCACGCAGCAGCAGCAGTCTCCGTGTTTTTATCACACCTCACAAAGGCACTCATGAAAGACAACTTCCAAGACTGCCTCAGAACGCGGCAAGAATTGTGGGGCAAGTGTGTTCCAAGTAGGGGAAGAATTTTGAGGGAGACTAATGGCAACACGTTTTTTTTTAAAAAAACTGTAATAACTTTTTGGAAATTTAAATGTTTTCCATGTTTTTATCACCTTTCATAAAACACACTATGAACAAATGCCTTCTAGTAGTTTTGCACCTATTATGTCTAATTTTATACAATTTCACTTAAATCTCATAACTCCATAAATTCCACAAATATTTATTTGTGCCTAATATGTATCAGGTACTCAGGTTAGTCTTGGAGGTTTAAGCAGAGGAGTCACAATCTTTGGAAATGCCTATGGAGCATCAGGCTCAGCAGGTGATGAAAAATAAAAATTACGAATTAGGCAATTCATTAATCGCAACATGTTGAGGGCTACTGAGGAGAAATATTCAACAAAACACAGTGATCATGCTTTTGCATGCATGGCTGAACTTGCACAGAAGAAAGAGAGAAATTTCCAGGTCCTCAAAGCAAAGAACAAAGTAAAACAAGGTGGAAATACATAAACTCTTACTTCCTGGGTCACAGAGTGGGAATAGTGTACAGAGGATGGAAAAAAAGTAGCTTTCTGTCTCGGCTTAGATTGAAATGCACATAACAGTTCAGGAAACAGGACTCTGCACACTTCCCCCAAAGGAAAGGAGTTAGAACTGAGACTTGTATGCAACCAGGACTTTCATGGGGCTACAGTATTCCAGGATAAGGTTAGAAAAGTCAGCTGGCAGGTAAAGGAATCGTGAGAAGGCTTATTTTCCTTAGAGTTCTGGTGAAGAGGAGTCATTCTCCTGAGAATTTATAACTACAGAACTGATAAAGATCTAGGGTTTAAGTATATATGAATCTGGGGGAAATGAACCAAGAAAGTAGCTCTAGCTGATACCTTTGACAAAAGCAAAGCATAAATTTCCTGGAAGAATGGGGGTTATTTCTTTCATACCTACGTAAATGTAGATATAATCCTGGCTTCCACAAATAAAGCCACCAACTAAATTTGAAGATGAACTCAGAATATAAAATTACCAAAGAAGCAAGTCACTAGGAAAAAGATAATTAAAGACTGAAAAGTATGACACAAAAGAAATGTTTTTTTGGCAAAAAGATAAATAAAATCTTTAGAAATAAGAAATACAGTCTTGAGGTTAAAATGAATTAAGTAGATTAGAGGCTGCTAAAGTAAGAAGTAATTACTTGGAAGAGAGCCAAGAAAATTAGAAAATGAAGTTCATTCAGTAATTGAAAATATAGAAATGGGGCAAACAGACATACAGAATAGACTAAGAAAGCAAAATTACATCTAATATAGATTTTAGAATGAGAGTGTAGAGAAATGAGAAAGAGGAAATGTTAAAGGGAATTTTTTACAATATGTAGTACTACGAATCCTCACAGGGGGCATATATCTTCCATACCTGTATATTGTAATATGAGCAACTACTTTGAAGATAATAATACACAATGTACTAACCATTCTTTCTCTTCTACAATCTTGTTTTGAAACTTTGCACTATTGTTTTTATTGTGTTTTTCTTTAAAATAAAATAAATAAATAAACCCATATCCTGATTTAATATAGTCAAACTATAGAACACAAATACAGAACAAAACAAAAAATTAAAACCACATGAGAGAAAGAATATCTCCAGTGGAGAACATTAATTAATCCCTCAACATATTGTGATTAATTGCTTAATTTCATAATTTTTGTTTTTCATCATATTACCTGTTGAGTCTGATGCTTCATAAGGAAGCATTATCCACTGGGAATGGATTATTATCTGCAAAATAACAAGACAAAATTGTGAACTGAGAATGCTACACTCCATTAAACTACCATGCAGTAATGATGTAAAATTATAAAATTTCCAGATAAATGAAAACTGAGAAGTTATGACAGGGACTCCTTGAAAGAACTATTAAACTGTGCATGGAAAAAAGAAGAAAATAGAATTTTAAAAGTACCCAGAGGAATGTTAAGGATATAAATAAATGTACCTTACACTGGTCCATAATAAAGGAAATAGAATCAGAGTATATAATTATAAATAAGTAAAGTGATAAGAAGGTAATAAATAAAAGTACATTGATCCAACAGATTGGGCAGAAAATGAGAAAATGAAGCCAATGAATGACTGGGATGAATCAGTTTGAATTTGAGGACAGGAAGAGGAGAAGCCCAGCTGACCCAGCTCTTACCAGGCAGGCTAAGAATTCTGGTTTTAAAAGGTAGGCATTCTGCTTTAAAAGATATGGAAATCAGTCTCAGAAAAGTTACTTGACTCATTTGAGTTTCTGCAACAACGTTAAAGGCAGAGCTGCATGGTTTGTCCCTCTCCAAAACCTTTCCTGAAACCAAGGTTCCTTCTGCCAGATCATAATTGCTGGGAAAACATCTGAAGAACAGAACCTCTTGGAGTGCTGGCAGTTAGTAACAGTAGTCAGTGATATTCACTAAGTACTTGAGTGCCACGAATCCTAGGGACAAGCTCCATCTCATTTAATGGCCACCATTAGGAAGAAAATGTATCATACCTGTTTACATGGTTGAGAATGCAGAGGTTTAAATGACTAAGCGTGTGACTGGGAAAGCCAGCTGTGAGCTCACGACCCATCTGTCTATTGGCCTCCATAGTCTATGGTTTGACTTTCTGGTTTACAAAACAATTTAGAAAGGGTCCATTCATCTTTTCCAAATGGCATTTGTTATTAAATATTTTAATAGTAATGATACTGTGAATTTTAAGACAAAACAGCCTTAATCCTGCTGCACAAATATCAGGACTTTTTAAGTTCATTTCTAAAATTTATGTTCATGCACATGTTGTTTACACAGTTATAACCATATAGCATGATAATCCTGTCTCTTCCTCTGTGTCTACAAAATATTCTTCTGAGTTGAAGTACATCACTTGTTGTACTATTACTTCTTTCTTGTTGGGCATTTGGTTGTCATCATCTCCTTTAGGACTTCAACCTCTTCCTCTTTCTTAGCCTTTCCTTGTTAATCTGTAAACATAACATCATTTCCACTATACTATAGTTAAAATACCCAGACTCTTCACCAATCCTGCCTAACCCCTTGCTCTCTCCTTCACTTTTCTGTTAAACTTTTCTGTTAAACTTCTCTGCTGAAGGTCTCTTTGTCTTCACTTCTCATTTATGCATTGATTTTACTGAGATCTTGTTTCTTTCATCTCTATCCCTCTCCTCATGGGCAACCTCATTCATGCATATATTAAATCCATCTTTATGGTGATCCACCCTCATACTTCAAAGAGCAGTCAGTGAATTTGAGGGCTGGGCTCAACTTGAGTATCATGTATTTGTGGTGACACCAGTTCATACAACCTGATGACTTCCTCCAGCACTGGAGAGGAGAGGAGAGGAGAGGAGAGGAGAGGAGAAAGTGTGGCTAGGATCAACCTTCTCTTGGGTTTTGCCTAACTAAGGAAGAACAAAGTTGGTGGGGAATTGAGAGCGTTGATGAACACAAAGATGAAGGTACAAAATGTAAGGTCATATTCTAACAGGAGATGTACAGCTTCGTACAACCTGAAAAGGAAATGAGTTCAGGAATAGGCCTATTAACAGAAAACAAAAAGATAAAGAGTAAGAATTTGAGGGAATAACATGAGCAAGCTGGAAGGAGAAAAGATAATATGTTAAGAGAAGAGAATGATATTTAACATCTGACATTGTGTAGTTTGGAGCTGACGAATGGTTGGACTCTTGGGATAAGTAGCTGAGGTGAAATGGAATTAGAGAGATCCAATAAATGTAGAGGTCACCCAGGAGGACAGCACGTCATACAACAGAAAAGCTAGGCCACAAGCCAAAGTCACCAGTGAATGTAGGGAGGGACCAATGGGAGAGTCAAAACAGGTGACAGTACGCATCATAAGGATAAGGATGGATAAGGCAGGTTAGTGGTGGGTTTAGACAGGGAGTACAGACCCCACAGGCAAAAGTTGTGGATGAATGTGGAGAGGTCCAGCGATCAGGAGGGAGGTAGGAGAATGCTGACCTGATCTCTGGAGAGGCCTATACAGCCTCCTTTTAGCCCACATGAGGGAACAGCTCCTTCCAGCTTCTAGGACATTTCATACGGCTCACCTCATCCTTTCTGATCCTAATCTCACTGAAGATCACCTTTCCTTCTTCATTTACACAAGGCAGAAACCTCTCCTTCACTTTCGTGTTCAATTTATCATCAAGTTCTGTGAAATATCTGTTAAATCTCTGAAATCCATTGATTTTTCTCCAACTCCATTACCTCCACCCACTCCTGGGTCCCATCAGCTCCTGTCTGGGCCACTGGTTTTGGAGACCACTATGAAGTGGCTCTGGGCAGGATTTAAAATTAACTAATTGGCTTTCTATTTTTATCTGTGAGTCTGTCCTAGGCTTGGCCCCTTGCCTGGCAATAGGAGCTGATTCATAGTAAGTGAACCTATATGAATTACTGGTCCTGGCTGAGGCCTGTAGTGGCCTGTGAGGCCAGAGATACCTCAAAGGGCAGGATAAGGCCACAGCTGCAGATACTTGGCTCAAACATCAGTTAAGTATATAGAGACTGCAGCTGCAGAAATTATTCCTACAGTCTCACTCCTACCATGTCTTCATGATAAGACAGTTCTACTAAACTGACTTGATTCATTACTTGGAGACGTCCTTGAAGTGACTCCCAAGGTCCTGCTCATTGCCTGAACTTTCCTCAGTGTCTCCACCTTTTGTCCTTGGTCTTAATAAAAGTGGGCTGATCCAGAGAAGTTTTTGTCTCAGCCCTCACAGTCACAAGCTCAACTAAAGGATTTTGACTCTCCTAGAGCCCTAAAAAATTGTACAATTGTCTCTTTTTATTTAACCTCTGTCGTACACTCGTTTGGGAGATCAGGGATCTAGATCAGGACCCGATACACTGGAATGGCAATTTCCTGCCTGGAATTTCTGTGTCTCTCTTACCTCCGAGTTTGGACCCCATACTGCTCCCACAGTGATTAGCACCTCTCCTCCAAGTACAGTTTAGTCTGCTCACTCCCGACACTGGACTCACGATCCTCCCTTTCTTGCAACTCTGGGGTGGAGCTCTGTTATTCTAGGAACACAGATCAAGCCCTTCACATGCCCCACATACCCTCATTAGGACTGAGCCCCATTTACCTTGTAAGCTTGCACTGTACTTGCTCCTGTTAGCTCTGACTCCAATCTTACTGGCTTTCTTTTAGCTTGTCAAATACACAATGACCCAGTGTTGGCACAAGCTGTTTTCTCACCTCTCATTTAATGTTCTCCACTCAGATCAAGCACCATCAGTTCTTCCTTCTGCATATTCTCATGTAATGTCTGACTCTTCCTGTCAGCATGATTAGTATTTGATTAGTATTGATTTCCCTTTGCTATGCTGCAAGCATAACAAGGACAAGAATTGTGTTGGAATTAGTATCAGTGTGTCTGATTCCTAGAATGGATCTTGGCTGTGTGTAGAAAACATGCTATATGTAGAAGGAGAACAGATACCCCATTAAGGAGGAACCTGGTGCCCATCTGTGAGGACGTGTCTGCAGACGGTCTCTAACTGAGCTCCTTCAGGATCAGCCTTAGTTACAGAAAGTTACCGAAGCTCATGTCCTTTCTGGCACAGCCTACATTTTGTGGCTGAGTGAATTAGGGTAAAGGAGATTTAATGGTGGTCCCACAAAGAGAAGGCAATATTCTACCTCCCCAAATCCATGGGTGTGACCTTATTTGGCAAAAGGGTCCTTAAAGATGCCATCAAGTTAAGGATCGTGAGACATTTTGGATTTATGGTGAACCCTACATCCAATGGCAGGTGTATGAGGATGTAAAAGGCAGAGAAATGCCTTTGTATATTGCTCAAACCCAGAGAATGTAGAACAGCAAGAGTGAGCTGATGTAAACTGTGGACTTTGGGTGATAATAAAGCATCAGTGTAGGTTCATTTTTTAAAAGCCTTTAGATTTTTTCCATGTGTACAACTCATGACTTTTATTCAATATTTTTCCAAAAATGCTAAGAACAGTGAGCCAACATCACTATAGTTCATACTCTTCTAAAAATGTTCGAAATTATTGTATATATCATATATTGGATATAGAGTCACTAAATTTCTTGTACCTCATAAATGGTGCATTAGGGTAATCTATATGTTCATCTTTTTTTAAAGGGAAAACTAGTGAGTTTATTGAAGAAAAACAGAAATCGTTTTTTTTTCTTAAGTCATTGAACATGAAACAAACACTATCTTTTCAAAGACCATGGAAAAATTGTTTATCTCATTGATCTGACCAAAAGATCTTCAACACGCTCGTTTGAACACACTCGTAATCTCATCAACAGCAAACACTGTTGAAACTTACTGTTTCAACAATGTGGGCGTGGGTTACCATCATCTGTTTCAATGAAAAGAGAGGAGAGAGAAAAGAATGCAGAAGTAGAATACGCAGTCAGCGATCCAGCCCTTGCTCATAACTCTCCCTCAAATTCTGAAAGCAATCATCACATTAGAGGGCAAGTGAAGCCAAAAGTTTGAAGATTTTTTCTAGTTCACCGAAACATACATTTTGCTCCTTTGAATTATCTATAATTAATTTTAACTTTCTATTTTTCCTCATTTTTGGAAATTGTCTCCACAGAAACACTAAATTTTGTGGTATTTCCCATATTACACTTGTTTTTCTTTATCTTGTTTTCTGGAAAAACTGGACCTCTCTCACATCTGATACTGACCCCATCTCCATATGTTGCACCCAAATGCAACTCTTCTAAAGTGTTCACAGTCAATATAATAATTCACTGATGTCTCATAGACCTGAACTGGGTATATGCATTGCATAAGCCTAAAAAGTAAACAATCTTACTTCTCTGTAACTGAGAAAATGAGGTAATCAGTCTATATTTCCACTAAAGTAGACAAAAACCTTTCACATGAAGGGATGCAGGGAGAGGAATTAGCAAGAGTTTGGGCAGCATTGTGAGGAAGATGGACTCACTAGCGTACAGAAGACAGAGGACAGTGGGTAACTGTGATGCACAGGTACCCTTCACAAACTAAATGAAGCGTTTCAGCACCACTGAAGCATGGAAGCAGGTTTCTTTTTTCTTACTGGTAAGTAAGGTTAGACAGAAGTCACTCCCAAGAACAGCAAAGGACACTCCCTGGGGACAGGCATGATGCATGCAGGAAGGATACGTATTTTTAAGACAGTAGAAATAAATTTCATTATTTTTCACAGAGTAGAACAAGAATTATATAAGATGGCCATAAAGTCTGGAAATTGGGAAAATCTTCTAACAAGTGGTTTATTGATACAATTAATGACTTCTAGACTTTATGGCCACCCCATAGACTGCATCTTTGGAATATGAAAAACCAAGTAAAAGATGTTGTTTTCCAATGATCATAAAGCTGTCATAGTCAATCTAGGTTCAGCTGGGGCAACATTTTCCTCAGTCTCACAGATGTCATTTCCATTATCAATTATTTATAATCTGCTTAGGTCATTAACAAAAAAAAAACAAAGGAAAGAAAGAAATACTGTCAGTATTTAGCCACATGTTCCAAATTTATTTTGCTGTCTTCAATTAAAAGCTCAACTGTTCTACTAATCCAGTAACTCCATATGGTCTTATTACATCTATACATAACACAAGGTCCACAATCTTGCAACATTTCTGCCCCTGAATATTTCTCATTTTTTTGTTTTGTTTTGTGTTTTGATTTTGTTTGTTCATTCATCTGTTTTTGGAGGGATCTAACTTTTCACATTAAAAGAGTAGAGTGAGCCCACTAGAGTCAGACCAGCTGCATGGCTCAGCTAAGGTGCATGAAAATTCAATATAGTTCCTCACCTCTCAGTTCATAAAAACAGGAATTTGAGAGGAATAAAAACAGTAACTACCAATCTATGTTAATAGCCGATATGTATAGCCTAAGAAGAGAGAAATCAGATGAAAAACATTCAGTCAGGAGAAGCCAAGTCCTCCTGTTTCCAGATGTCTGAAAAGGAGAGATTCCCAGAGCATGGATGCAGACAGGAAGGCTTCACTTCTCCCAGAAATAATGACTTGTGGACATAGCCACACAGGAGAAAAGCCACCAAGAGCAACTGATGGCAATGCCATCGTGACCAGGAAAGAACAGGACAAATCCTGGGCAGTGTTGTTCAACAGTCTTGGGAGGGTGAGAGAACAAGACACCACCACAGTCACACACAAAATGGCTAAGACAGTAACAGATGTCAAAACCAGCGAGAGCATGGGTTAGACACCGCTTACAACCCAGCCTGCGCTTGTTTTCCTCAGAAGGCTAGACATAGGCCCTCACGATTTCTTTTAAAGGGCAGAGAGGGCTTCTTCTTCATGGGCTCTTTCTACTCAGTAGTTTTTCTATTGATTTACCATTTAAACTAGAGAAGATGTTGCAGCCTATCTCAGCTAGCTTTTCATTTGGACATAGCACCAATACTACACATGTAGTTCAAAGGACAATCACATCCTCTAGACCTCCACTGGGCAAGTCAGTATGCTTGTTTGGACTGAATAGGTGTGATTCTCTTTGAGTAAAGTGTGTAAACAGAAGGCCAAATTTTGTTATTCTCTGTCTCAACAAATTGGTGGCGCACCTTGGTTCCTGTGCAGTTGGATGACTGCCCTTCCTGAATCTTTGTACCATCTTAGCTGGGCAGCAACTGCTCCAGGTTTGTACTTCTCCTGTTTAACTCACAGCTCACCAGAGACATCATCAATCCCTTCCACACACATGAAGTGGACTGAAATTCAGGCCTCAGACCCTTTAGCTAGAAGGGTGGATCCAGCTGAGATAACCTTTAAGTGTTCAAATGAAATGTTCAAACTAGTCACTATATCTAGATTCCAGATTTTGTCCAGGGCTTCAACTTGTATTAATATCCTTGGAAAACCATCTAGTATCCGGTGCTGGCTGCTTCTGATCTCCAGCACTGACATCAGAAGGTGTGTGATCATATGATCTGGAACCCAAAGGCCTTTCTCTGGGTACTAGTTTGTCACCCAGCTAACTTCTGTGTTGGCCTTGAGGTTCTTCTCAAGGAAGAACCTTCCTTGAAATGGCCATCAGAGAGATACTGGAGGCCAAAATTCTGAGCAACATTGTTGGACATGGTGCCCTCCCCAGAGCCAGACAACCCAAGGATAACAACATGCAAGCATAGGAAAGTCCTGGCTTTGTGAGGAGCAAGGTTGCCCCTAACTCTGTCGCTCAGCCCCCACCCCTGGGATCCTCTACACACACTGGGACTCCCAGGCCCAGGTCCATCAGTTGAGATGAGGATCTTCTCCACTTTTCACTATGGGCTTCCTTAAGTGTTCAGCATCACTGAGAGATGGCAAATGAACCCCAGTAATCCTGACAGCCCAAAGACAAACCAGATACTGATCTATAGTAAAAACCAATTAAAGACAACAATTATGCCACTATAAACAATAACAAAGAAGTTAGTAAAAATACTACCTACATAAAGACAAAATAGATATTGATGTATAATAAATACCTATTAAAGCAAATACTATACCATTAACAATAGAAATCAGCAATGATATCCTAGAATACTCTTAAAAAACTAAAAATTAATAAAGGTCAATAGTATACTAACAAAGATGAAAGCAATGGGGAAGGGGAAAAATTGAAGATGTAAAATTTCAAAAAGAAAGAAAAGGGAGCTGATAAAGAGGAGAGGAAAGTGAGATAAAAAACCCAACCTAAGAATTTTTAAAAAGTTAATAGAATTAGGCCAAGTAACAGAAAAACACAAACAAGAAAAAAGAAGAAGAAAAATGGAACAAAATTTAAAAAATAGCAAGCCAAAACCCAGGGGGAAAAGACCACAAAAATTACAGAAAAAGAGAAATGAGTTTCAAAAACTCCTCCATGTCCCCATGTGTGGGTGGGGAGTCTGCTTCCAGGACCTGTAGTGCTGGAATCCACCAGATGTGGGGCAAGGACCGTGAGTCATGGAGGCCTCTGGTGACGCACACCAACTGCTTTCTGAATTCGAGTCTTGCCCTGCCTTTCCTGCTGGGTGGGGTGAGTCAGTGGTACCCTATCTGCCTGAGGGCTGTACTCACTCCTGGAGCTTTTATTGTCCCTATCCTTTGGTACACCTTGAGCCATATCTATCTCTAGCTGGCTTTGTGGTCTGTGGGTTTGCTCCGAACTCTGAGTGTGTATACCCAGGAGCGTGGCACACACCCAAACAAGGGTGAAACACTGATCACACCAGCAGGTGGGGAAAGCAAACAGACCACTGAGTTCTATGCTGGAAGTAGGCAGCAAGGGAACCAAGTTGTCCACTGGGCTCCATCCCAGCGCCTTCAGATAAAGCCTTCTCAGAAAACCAAACCCGGTCAGCATAGCTTCCCATCACAGCGAGTCGGAATATTGTGTCCTCCACACCCTGAGTTTGTCACTGCTTAAACTTCTCAGGGAGTCTGTGACTAGCCCTTTCTCCCTGTAACTGACTCCTGAGGTTGTCTGCTACCCGGTCACTACAGTAGGGTGACACCAGAGACAACGGAATGTGATGATACTGTGCCTTCTGATTACTGAAGTAGCTCAGTCTTAGTAAACCGCCTCTCCAAATGGCTCCTGATTACGCTTCTCCTCAAATGGTAAGCTCCACAGTGGATTTCTTCTCCAATGCTAGTCTGCCATGTCACCTTCAGAGTAAAAGCCACACTGTATTTGCAGTTGATAGTAACTGGATTTTGTTAGGGCTAGAGCTGCCCACCTGTTTTTTATGACTGGCAATTCCAGCCCTCTCTTGCTTACATTATAGAGTAAGACTCTCCTCCTTACCCCAGTAGTGAGAATCAGCGTTTCAGACATCTTCAATGATTTCTCTGTTGTCTTTTGAATTTCTGTAATTTTTAGCTTTCCTGTCAATTGTTTCTTACTCCTTTTTTTCTTCTTCTATTTCTCCTTGCTAAATAGCTATCTTCCAGCCGTCTCAATCCAGGTTTCAGAGCAGCTGAGACTCACTGCCAGCTTCTACTCCATCACCTTTGTTCTTCCAGGTTTAACGGTTGTAACAAATGCCCCTCTCAGGGAGGATGCTGACAATGAGGAGACAGTGTATGTGGGGTAGAAGCTATGTGGGATGTCTTTGCACCTTGCTTTCAAATTACGGTAAACCTAAAACCACTCTAAAACTGAAGTCTAAGAACCACACCAAACATACTAATATAAAAGGCAAAGACTTGACAGATACAGAAAAGAAAGTCATATGACTGGTATTAAACTATTGTCCCTTAAGGACTGCCTGGAGCCGCCCGGGAGCACAACAGGCAAGGAAAGTTTCTCTCCATAATCTTTGGAGGAAGCACGGTCCTGCTGACCCTCAATTTTAGACTTCATTCCTCCAGAACTGTGAGAGAATCCCAAAGTCCTAAGTCACCCAGTTTGTGGCAGTTAGTTACAGAAACCCTAAAGCACCAATCCACAGGGGCATAGAAGCCTCATTTTGGGGTCACCATAGGATGACTCTGATGAGCAAGTCTCACGCAGAACTCAGTGCTGAGCACCTGTTCTGCTGGACCTGCACCATCACCTTCTCCTGGCCAGTACTGCTTTCCTCCTTGTTCCTTTCACAGATTTTAACAAACATTCCACATTCCGTTTTGATTACTTCCACAGAATCAGTATGACATACTGGTAATACTTGTTAAATGAATAAGTTAGTGAATTCCTAGAAAGCAAGAATTCTATCTTTTTGGGATTACAATCTTAAGGCTTAGTACAAGGTTCCCACATAATAGGTACACCAGCATGTAAGAGGATAGAGTTGAGTCAGTAGATTGAAACCAATGTTGATTACGTGTTTTTGTGTATCATTTATGAGTTGAAACTGAAGAAGAGAGAGAGAGAGAGGAAGGGAGAGAGGAAGGGAAGGAGGAAGGAAATGGTCTCTGTGTCATGAACTTGGCTTGGCTTCATCATGGGGCACAGGCAGGGATGGGGCTGGAGAGGACACAACCCCCAGAGAGGGGACAGACGGCTTTTTTCCCTGAGGGCAACATTTCTGCTCTTGCCGAGCTAAGGCTTTATCAATGTGCAGAAACAATTTCACCACCCTGCCCTCAGTCATTCTGACATAAATGCTTGTGGATAAACATTTTTAGTTTGAAGAGCAAAAGCAAGACAGAAGAAACGTGTTCCAACAAGGCCAGGGAATGCCGTGAAGGAGAAATCGCTGTCACTATTTTCAGCACTGAAAAGACCCTGTGAAGGAGGAGGAGTTCAGACGCCCAGCACAGCACAGCTTATCTCAGGAGCAGGGGCTTAGAGGTCGTCTGCTACAGCACCGGGCCTCAAAGGCAGCAAGTGATTTATTTATTCGAGGTCCTGCTACTAAGTTATGGTCAAGGACAAAGCTAGAGCCTCAGTGCTCTTCCAGGAACTCTTACTAAGGTAGTAGGAAGGCATGAAGGATGGAAGGAGACAGTAAGGGAAAATGGAAATATGAATGGGGTCTTGGTATCTGTAGGATCAAGGAGATAAGCTCTGGTTGGATGCTTTGGACAAAATTACAACACTATTCCCTAAAATATCCCCATGGCAAAATCTGCGGTCTTGTCTCATTCTCAAGGACAGTGAACTCAGAAATGCTGAGTTTTCCAAGGAAATGATGAATGAAGTTGGGATTCAAACCCTAGTCTGTCTGACTCACTCCAAAATTCATGATTTCCCAGGCCAGCATGTTGCAGCATAAAAGGATGGGATTAGAAGGGAGGTCAGGAGGAATTCCAGCAATAGGTGGGTACCCTGGGGAGCTGGAAAAGAGTGGGAGTGGGGTCTGAGTAGCCCAGAAATCACCAGCAAAGGATCTTAAAGCACAGAGTGATGGTCATAGGACAATCGCTAAGGGTCAAAGAGAAGAAATTGAAGTAGTATCTATGTCTTGTGTGGCAGCTAAAGATTGGTGTAGAAGTGTAACGCTAGGCAGATAGAGAGGCCGTTGGTACCAATGCAGGGAGAAAACTAATGCTACTCTGCAGGAAGTGGCTGATTCAGGAAATGGGAAGACTTTAGGGAAATATGAAGATATGAGTGAAGGGGTGGGAGAAGTTGAGGAGAACAGAGCAAAAGGTTACATGGAGTTCTGAGCGATGACAAGGAGAGTCCCTCTGTGAGAAGCACAGGAGTAAGCGTGCTGTTCATGGGGACAAAGGTGTTATAGACAGAGGGTTCCTTATTGGACAGCTCTGCTTGGATCAAGGTGCATGTGAGGAACACATCTCATTGCCTTGGTCTCATTGCCTTGATTATCTTGTCTGGGGACCTGGGAAGAATTTATTAATTTGTCACTGCCTCTTCCAGCTAGTTCTACAAACTATCCTCCCATTTGCTCCCCAAAGGAATCATTGCAACCCACAAGTCAAAATTGGCCACTACCCGAAGCCTTGAGATCTAAAATTCTTCTGCACAGACCCAAAACACCCATTTCCTCCCCCTGCTCTCCGTGTCCCTACAGCAGAGTCACCTTGAAGTTAACCCTGTTTCATCAAAATGATGCAATCTTTCATGGCGCCATGCTCTGCATGTGCTGCTTCATCACTCTATGGTTCTATAACCCTCAGCTCTCACCACCACTTTTCTACCTGGGAAACCCTTAAAGATGTCTGTGAGCCCTTGCATCATTTCTATCATTCCTAGTTTTAGAAGAAAGTGTGGTTCCTCAGCCTTAGCATCCACCTGGAGAACTTACAATACGGCCATGCATGCAGCCGCCTCAGAGCTTGTGGGATTGGCTTAGGCACTGGAATTTATATTTAAACCTAGAGACTTGAATGTGCAATGAACACTGAGAAATCTCGACAGAGTTAGTATTTTAAATGAGACCTGCCATCGTATCTGTTCTCAGAGACATGATACTATTTTCAATTCATTTAATCAGGCTGACCAGGAGCATAAGGAATACAGTCATTGTGTGACAAAAGCTGTTGGTGACCACAACTCTTAAATGAAGAACCAAGGGGGACCATTTGGACTTGTGTTATATGAGTTGGTAGATTGAGGACTTTTTCAATACAACAGGATATTAACTAGATAGATCTTGAAGAACGAGAAATTTTTTATTCTGAATTGATCAGTGGAGGAATGGGGAAAACATTCCCAGTGGTAAAAGAGCTGAAGAACTATAACAATGGCCAAGATTTTTGAACTCAGGTTCAAAGTATTTTGCCTACATTATCTTGCTCAATCTACACAGTGGCCCTATGAGATAGGTATTAATATCCCCATTTTACAAATAAGACAGTTACAGGTCATTAGACAATTAAAAAAAACTCATAGCAAGCATAGAAAATGTATGCATTTAAATAGTAAGTGAAGGTTCTGAGTTAAGAGGTATAGAAAATCTACGTTGTATATTTGTGTGAATCGAGTTTGCATCATTAGAATGGCAGGACAGTGTGCTTCAATTCAGGAGGACGAGAAGTAGAAAGACACTGACAATCTCTGAGCAGAAGTCCAACGCAGTACACTTAAGTAGTGCTTTAGGATCCAGCAGGCTGTACAGATTCCTTCACTTTCAGCTAGGACAGACTAGCTTGCAGGAGGCCCAGACATCTAAGAACAACTAGAAAAGCAAACAGAATACAAAATTTCTACTTGAAAGCCCTGGAGGTCTGTCAAACAACTAATAGATAAAGGCTATATCCTGTAAAAAGGGAGAGTTTATTGAGACGAACCTAATCTACACACTGCTTTTCCGTATGGACATTTGCCGTGATGCAAACGGTAAGAAACTGGGCAGAGGAAAGCAGATCAAAGGCAGAAAATCAGAAGAGCCTGAGGCAAACTCAGGAAATGGAAAGAGGCAAACAATAGCATTTCCTGGCCAACACCTGACAACGAGGACCATGAAGCGAAGCAATGACTGGGCACTGATATCTGAGGGTAGCTATGGTTTGCATTTGTTTTCTCTCCAAAACTCATCTTGAAATTTAATTGGCATCATAAAAATGTGAAGAAGCAGGGCCTTCAAGAAGTGCTTGGATCAAGAGGACTGTATCCTCCTGGGCGGGGTTGGCATTATAAATGGGTGAGTTCAGATCCATCTCTCTCTCCTTCTTTCTTCTACAGTAGGAACTTGCCAAACACTGCTGCCTCAGTTCTTGAATTTAGTAGCCTTTAGAACCAGGAGCCAGTACGTTTCTGTTCATTATGAATCACTAGGACAAGGTGGGATGAAGATGTGTTGATATAAAAGTACTATTGAGTTACAGTTAGGAGTGAACGTTCTGGTGTGATATTGTACAATATGGTAACTAAATAATGACAATGTACTGTAAAGAAAAGATTTTTGAATAGACAAGTGTTCACCATTTAAAAAAGATAAATGTGAGGGGACACAGGGCTGGAGGGAAGGTAGAGGAATGAAAAAAAAGAATCAAGTTGTGTTACGTACAAATTCCTTATGATGAACGTGATCATTATGTATACTTAAATATATCAATAAATATAATTAATTTTTAAAAAGAAACAAATGTTTGAGGAGATATATTTACCCTGATTGTACAATGCATGCATATTGTAAAACATCACATAGTATCTCATAAAAATGTACAGTTTTTGTTTTTGTAGCTCAGGTAAAAATAAAGTTGATGGCCGGGGATTTAGTTCAGTGGCATAAGTACCTGCCTGGCAAGCAGGTGGTTGTGAGGTCAATCCCCAGTACAAAAAAAAAAAGTTGAAATGGAAAAAAATATTATCCAGCATAAGTTATTTGGAAACAGCAGCACAAACACTAACAAAAGCCATTTACTAATTAAGCTGTGGGAAGCAAGAGACTAATGCATGAAGCAGGAGCCTGAGAAGTAAAGCAAAGCTGTCACAAGGCTCCCAGTGTGGAGCCAAGTTGGAGGTCAGCACTCCTGCAAGCATGGGCGTGGCAAGTTCCTAGCAGAAACTCAGGATCTTGGTTGGGACCTATACACCAGCAATAAACAGAATCATACGGAGGCTTCAAACATGTCTCAACTTCATCAATATCAGATGGAGGTTACCTCACCCTCCTTGCCTGCCGGGGAACAGGGTGAGTGTTCTCTGAAGTGAGAAGACATCATCAGAGCCTCTATCATACCACAGACACAGTACTTAGCACCTAGTACGTTCTGAGCAAGTATTTATGTGAAGAAAGAGAACCAATAAAAAACAGGCAAGGGAAATACACACATAGGTGATACACATAGAAATTATCTGGCACTGACTTTAAAATAATTATATCCAAGGAAATGGGTGAAAACTGAATCTTCTAAAATGTTAAATAAAATTCTAAGACTGAAAACATAATGCTCAAAATTATAAAATCAATTAAAGTTCAAAGTGCATATTAGACACAGCTGCAGAGAAGATTTGTGAGCTGAAAAATAAATCTAACTAGAGGCAGACAATAGACTAAAGTACAGATAATAAAAAGAGTGGGAAAATATAGAAAAGAAAAAGACATATGAAAAATTTTGATACATGTACAGCTGGAATTTCCAAGAAGAACAAAACACAGAATGAGCAGAAACAATATTTAAAGATGTAATGTCCAAGAGTAATTTTTAAAAACTATCTGTAAGTATTAAAATATAAAAGTTAAATTAAAGAAGGAAAAATAACCCCAAGATTTTAAAATTTTTTTTTTTTGTACCAGGGATTGAACTCATGACCATGCACTTGCCAGTGAGGCACTTATGCTGCTGAGCTAAATCCCCAGCCCAGAATGTTTTTTAAAAACTACACATCTTCGACTATCTAAGTAAAATCACTGAAAAGTTATGAAAAGAAGATCAAAAGCATATAAAGAAAGAAAAAAAAAAGACAAATTCTCTTCAAGAGAACAACATTTAGAAAAACAGCTGGTTTCTCCACCCACACAACAGTAACCCTCCAAAAATGAAAGTACACAACACGCTTTAAAGTACCAAAAGAAATAGAGGTAGGAGACATCTTTAAAGTGCCAAAAGATAAAAATCAAGCCTCGAGTTATTTACACAGCTAAATATGCTTTTTTAATACAAAAGCAAAATCAAGATATTTTCAAGCAAACAAATTCTGAGAACTTCTTTGCCAAGAGACCCTCTTTTAAACAGTCTAGATCTTTACCTAAAAAGAAAATGACAGCAGGTGTAAAAGAGAAATGAAAGAATGAAGAACAATGTAAATGGTAAATGCATAAGTTTAAATTAATAGCATCTGTAGAGCAACATGAGTAACATCACATTAGAGTAAGTGTGAATATTAGTGGACAGTAACAACAAAAAAGTAGGAGAAAAGTAAGTGGAATCAAAGCACCCTAAGATCCTATCACTGTCTTGGAAGACATAAAAACTTTCATCTGTGTTAGATTATAGTAAATTCAATACATGTTTAACCTCATGGGCAACTAATAAAAGAATACACAAAAGCAAGATCCTTACGGACGAGATAAGAAAGCGAAAGCTGAATAACCTAAAAGAAAACATCCACAGAGAAAAAAGGAGACAAAGAGAAAATGAATAGTAAATGAAAAAATCTTTAATTATTTAATGATCTGTCTTCTCAAGCAGAACAAATTATTAGGCTGAATTAAGGAAAAAATTATATGCTCTTTAACAGAGACATTTAAAAATAAGGACACATTATACTTTAATGTCAGAGACTATTACATACTTTCATTGGCTACTGATTTATATTTAAAATTGATAAATTTCTTCAAGAAAAATGGATACATAAGTTCTCTGAATGACAGAAACTGGAGTATTACTCTATAGGGCTGTTTCTAGTAGTGTTGGACAAGAAACTATTGCTTTCTACCAGATAATCAATAAAACAGATAATAAAGGAGGAAAAAATACTGGCAATATGTAGGACAGATGTCAAGAATATGTAAGTAAACAGTACTTAAAACTTGGACAAGCTATATCCCACTCCCAAATGGGTAAAATAACTGAACAAATATTACACACACACACACACACACACACACACAAATTTCCAAATCGCCACCAAAAGTATCATTAGTCATAAGAAAAGTGCAAATTAAATTTACAATGAAAAGCTACAAATGCCCAGCAGAGTGGTTTTAATTTAACCCTGGAAACAAAGCCCTGTGTGGATGTAGAAAGAGCAGAACTCTCCTATGTTGCTGGTCTATTGCAAACTGATACAACTGTGGAGAACTGGCAGGATCTGCTGTGATCATACCCGACAGCCCAGCAAGTCCACACCTAACTTCATACCCAAAAGAAATGCTACCTATGTTTGAAATCATGTCTAATTTAGCCAAGTGGCTGAATATAAGCCCCCAAAAACCTGTACAAGAATGTTCACAGCACTACTGTCTGCAATCCTCAAAACTTGGGAGCTCTCCAAAGGCACATGAGAAGTTGAATGAATAAACAAATTATGGCACACACAGTGGAAAACTCTGAAGCAATGAGAATGCACTACTTCTACCTGCAACAACATGCATCTTATACATGACACCGAGTATAAGAAACCAAATTCACATATAAAAATACGTGCATCATTTTTTCATTTACACAGAGTTCAAAAATAGGCAAAATAACTACAAAAGAAATCACCAACAGAGTGAAAAGAAAACCCACAGGATGGGAAAGAATTTTAGCCAGCAACCCCTCAGACAAAGGACTTAAAATCCAGAACATATAAAGAGTTGTCTAAGAGCTGTTAGAGAAAAGACACAAATCACCTATCAAGGAAAGCCTATTAGAACCACAGCAGACTTCTCAGCACAGACCTTCAGGTTAAGATGAGTTTGGAGTGAAGTATTTCAAGCCTTAAAAGAAAACAACTTTCAACCCAGACTGATGTACCCAGCAAAACTGTCTTTCAAATTTAATGGAGAAACAAGATACTTCCATAACAAAGAACAACTGAAGAAATTCATATCTACCAAACCAACCCTAGAAGGAGTATTGAAAGACATCCTAGAAAGAGATAAAAATAACCACAATCTCCAGAGCAGCAACAGAAAGAAACTACCAGCCTGAACCAGAAATTAAATAAGGGAGGAAAGTGGGAAACCAACAACAGGAACATAATATGGCAAAGTCAAGTCAATACATATCAGTAATAACCATAAATGTAAATGGGCTTAATTCACCTGTCAAAAGAAGCAGTTTGACAGAATGGATCAAGAAACAGGACTCCACAATATGCTGTATACAAGAAACACATCTGACTCAAAAACAGACTCATAGATGAAAAGTTAAAGGTTGGAAAACAGTATTCCATGCAACAGGAACCCAGAAAAAAGCAGGGGTAGCTATCCTGTTTGCAGACAAAGTGAACTTCAAACCTAAAAGCATTAAAAAAGATAAAGAAGGCCACTACATACTTGTAAGTGGAAAACTAGAAGAGGAAGAACTAACAATTATAAATATATATGCACCAAATACAGGAGCACCCAACTATATATGACAAATACTAATGGACATGAAAAACCAAATACACAAGAACACAATTGTAATAGGGGACCTTAATACTCCACTGTCACAAAGAGATAGATCAAGTAGACAAAAAGTCAGCAAAGAAATAATAGAACTGAATCACACCTGTGAACGAATGGACTTAGTGGATGTTTACAGAGTGTTCCACCCAACCATATACATTCTTCTCAGCTGCACATGGGACATTCTCTAAAATAGAACATATATTAACTCATAAAGCATTCTTAAGTAAATGCAAAGGGAGTGAAATTATCCCATGTATAATATCTGATCATAGCGCACTAAAATTGGAAATCAATAGCAAAAAAACTGCAAAACCTGCATAAATACATGGAAATTAAATAACAACCTTCTGAACAGCCAGTGGGTTATAGGTGAAATTAAAGAAGAAATAAAACAATACCTAAAATATAACGAAAATGCAGACGCAACATACTGTAACCTATGGGATGCAATGAAAGCAGTCCCAAGATGAAAATGTATAGCAATAAATAGTCACATCAAGAAAACAGAACGAGCACAAATAAATAACCTAATGCTACATCTCAAGCTCCTAGAAAAGGAAGAGCAAGTCAAACCCAAAGCTCATAGAAGAGAAGAAATTGTTAAGAATAGAGCAGAAATTAATGCAATTGAAACAAAAAAAAAACAATACAAAGAATTAATGAATCAAAGAGTTGGTTTTTTGAGAGGATAAACAAAATTGATAAACCCCTAGCCAACCTTAGCAAGAAAAAGAAAGAAAAAACCCAAATCCATGCAATAAGGACTGAAAAGAAGGAAATTACTACAGATCCCGTGGAAATTCAAAAGATCATGAACACCTACTTTGAAAATCTCTACTCAAATAGGGTGGAAAACACAGAGGAAATAGACAGATTTCTAGAAATATATGAACTACCAAAGCTCAATCAAGAAGATATAACAATTCAGAACATATAAAGAACTGAAAAACATCAAGCCCCCCAAATTCAAAGACCCTCTCCAAAAAATGGGCATCTGAGATGAACACACAGTTCTCAGATGAATATATACAAATGGAAAATAAATACATGAAGAAATGTTCACCATCACTGGTCATTCCAGAAATGCATATTAAAACAGCATTGAGATTTCATCTCACTCCGGAAAGAATAGCTGCCATCAAGAAATCAACTGATCACAAATGTTGGTGAGGCTGCGGGAAAAAAGGAACACTGCTCCACTGTTGGTAGGAGTGTAGACTGGTGCAGCCACTATGGAAATCAGTATGGAGATTCCTCAGAAGACTAGGATTGGAAGTTCCATTCAATCCAGCGATTCCTCTCCTGGGTATTTTCCCAGAAAACCTGAAAAGGTCATATCACAATGATATATGTGCACCCATGTTCATAGCAGCACAATTTGTAATAGCTAAGTCTTGGAAACAACCAAAATGCCCACCAATCACAGAGTGGATGAAAAAGATGTGGTATTTTAATATAATGGAATACTACTCAACTATAAAAAAGGATGATCTTGAGGCCTTCATAGGTAAATGGAGGCAATTTGAAACTATCCTCATAAGTGAAATAAATAAGAATCATATTTATAAATATCACATTGTGTCTCTAGTATAAAAAGTAATAAGAACCGTAGGAGCAATAAAACCCAAAATGTGTAATTGCTATTGTAAAGCAGAGAGGGAGAGAAAGTGCTCTAAAGGACATAACTGCATGTGTCTTTAAGATAGATAACCATATTACTAAGTTTTTTTTTTGGATCTTTGAACAGAACTGCTTGCACTCTCACTGTTTAAATGTCTACTTTTTATGTTTTAACTTTGTAACTTGAACAACTATTCCTAAGATGATAATATATAACTTATTAACTAATGATTCCTTAGTGTGTATTTTTTGAAATTCTGTATTATTTCTACCCTTTTTTTCTGTTTTGCTTTCTCTTTAAATAAAATTAAAATAAAATAAAATTTAGCCCATCTATACTAAAAAAAAATAGGCAAAATAACGATGATGAAAGTCTTCCTCTTGTAAAATAGGCAGGTAGTGTCTGGGAATTTGGGGGTGGTGGTGGGGCTTTTGTATCCTAGTACTGTTCTGTTTGCTGACCTAGATGGTGGCTAAATGAATGTGTTCTCTTCATGAAAATCCAGTGAGCTGAAACAGTAAGTTTGTGTACTTTATGTATATGATGCATAAATAAATTTATGTACAAAAAGCACCAAAATAGGAGGAAGATTTTAAACAAGAGTGTAGTGGGAGAAGTTTAAGGGGAAAAAAAAGCCCTGGTTTTGAAATTTCTGGGTAGGCTCAGGAAACCTGAGCTCTTCTCTGAACAATCAACTTTTTCTGGTCTCAGTTTCATCTGTAAAATGGCCCTGCAGGTTTCAGTCTGGTCCAGGATTTTATCACAAACTTCATGTGTGCACTGAGTAAGCCTTGATCTTTCTATCCTCACACTATTTATCCTTTGCCATCTTATTTTATGTGTTATCAGTACCTCAACTTCCAATAAAATTTAGATTACAGGAAGTAATTAAAAAGCTCACCACACACACAAGACCACCGTATGGCCTTTCTGAGACTTCCTCCCTATCCAAAGCTACCCTGACTTCTACCAGCACACACCAGGTTTTCTTGTTTTTTCTCTCCCACCAGCCTGATTTCTGTCTCAGTGCTTAGGAAACTGGGGCAGAGTGTGTGAGAGAGGTTCTCTCACTCTACCGAAGCTGCAAGCCTGCTCTCTATTTTCTTTCTTGAGCAATGCAATGTTAAAACCTCTAGGAAAGCGAGAAGACAGGCTTCCTGCAATGGTGGGGTACAAGAGTGGGTAGCTAAGGGGGTCCGGAACAGGGCTGGAGCCCAAGGAGGGTTAGGGAGGGTGCCCATGTGGAGAGGGCTGGAGTCACAGCAGCACAGCGTGCCAGAGGACGAGTGGGGTGGAAGGGGATCTGCATAGGAGACTCAGATGCGGAGGGAGCAGCCACGTCAGTAAGTACATTAAGGAGAATGGCAGACAGGAGTCACACTGTTGGACAAGGCATCGACAAATGTGGAAAGGGAGAAAACTAGAATGCACTCTCTGGTGCAGAATTCATGGTTGTTGATATGTAGGTAGAAGAAGAAATCGATACAGACATGAAGGAATCTGTGTGTGCACATGCCTGCACGCACATTTGTACACGTGCTTCCATGTACATGTGTGTCTTAGCTTAGTCCACTGAAAGGGATTGAGTAGTGACACCCCAAAAAAATGGGCACACTTGGCGCCCACATCTTTGTTTCTAAATACATGCAGAACTCCTTGGAGAAATGTGTGATTGTGGGGTGGGGGCCAGGCAAGTACTACAGGAGACTTGTGCCCCCTCAATCAGGCGACACTCAGTGAATAATGGGGACGAAGTAGCAGAGTATAGGGCTCCGATGAGCTCAGTCTGAAACAATTTGGGCACAAAATACATAGCAACAGGAACAGATTTAAACCAAGGGTGGGAAAATAAAACTAGGACAACCTGTATCTAAATTGATATAAATGCATAAGTGAATGCATTTAAAGTTTGAGGAGGAATGAAATAGTTATAGTCATTCTCCCCTCCACCAAGTTACCTGCAGTGGAGAAGAGAATCACTTTGCCCTAGAGAAGACTGGCTCACACAGCTGCAAGCAAACAACCAAAAGGAGCAGCATCAATAATGCAGCATTTTAAAATTGCGTCTACAGTCGCACCTCAGTTCATGAGCTCAGTTATTTCCATGATTCTGGTCACAAACTGAACTAGACAAAAACTGAATCAAATTTTCCCATAAGGACAACATTGAACATAACCATTGAATTTGATTTGGTTCTCGCCTAACTCAGTTTGCAACCAGAATTGTGCAGAGTCAAGTTTGTGAACCAAGGTACCACTGTATCTGATAAAATGTAATAGGAAGAACCCAGCATCCTAGCATGACTTTCCTGTCAAAGATGCATAACATGAGCCTATTCGAGAAGCAGGGTGAGAGGAAACCCTTACTGAGGGGTATTCTACACTAGAAATGGCCTGTCATCTTTAAAGGAAACAAGGCATTGAAATTCAGGGGAAAGATCTGACAGCTGGATACAATTTGTGATTCTTGACTGGTTTCTTTTTTCTATGAAGGGCATTTTTTGGAAATCGTTGAAATTTTCTTGACATCTGAGAAATAGATGATATCTGTTGTAATGCAACAAGTTAACTTCCTAATGTTTATGACTGGATTGTGGTTTCCCAGAAGGAAAACTTAATTTGCAGGAAATGCTAGAGAACTTGGGAACGTAGAGTTTCATATCTGCGTTCTTGGTTGACTTGGGGGAAAAGCACTTTTTATCATGCATGAAAGATTTCTACAACAAGAGCAATTGTTTCGAAAAAGGAGCATTGGATGTTTCACTTATCTCTATACATATTTAGCACACATTTACTGAGCACCTGCTAAAACTTAGCACCATAGAGGCAAAGATCTATTCCTGGCTTAAGGAACTTGCAGAGTCTGAGCAGAAATTCATTCTAAGCATGCATTCGACTAGTACCAGTTAAACACCTACTCTGTGAGCTAAATAAACCACCACTCCTCCCCGGAGCCTATAAACTGTCGCTAAATTAAAATATTTAGTGGGCTAAGCCCGAACGATACTTTTCATAGAAAGATCCAAAGTTGGAACCAGAAGAACTAGATTGTACGTCCAGCTTTACCATTTCATGGCTCTGGAGTCTTGATCATATTGATGAACTGTCTATTGCCTGTAAGATAAGTCCTTTTTCATGTGACTATTATGAAGATTAATAAAATATGTAGAAGTACTTTATACAATATATAAATGCTCTTTGGTGGTGGCCTTATGTTCTGGGTTATGCAGATTTTGGGTCTAACCGGGAAGCATATTTCATGTACCCTACCTCTCAGTCGTAGATATAGTACATGAGAGGAACACAAATGCCTCCCCAGGCAGGGTTATGTCCACCCAGCATGCTGAGGCAGAGTTTTATGCGCATGCAGAGGGAGAAGGAAATTTGCTGTCCCCGGGCCCAGCTTACGGTATGTGCTAGGGTGAGGGTCGAGTGAAAGAAGGCAGCGTTTCTGGTACCCTGCCCCCATAGGAACTTAGCACTCTGCTGGGAACCCCTTAGGTGCATCAAACCTATTTGGCATCAAACCTATTTGGCCCCACCTCTTAATTCAGCCATGCTGCAGTGACACTTTCAGGTAGGTGGCAGAATCTGACAGGGCCACCACAGGCCCATGCACAGGCCCTCTTGCTCCTTGTCCTTTACTCAGAGGGCAGCATAGACTATGGGACAGTTATACTGTGAGCCTTAACCAATGACGGGGGGTGATGGAGAAATGCTTCCTGTTGTTACTTGGATGGACCATCTGAAGACATTTCACAAGGACACGGCGAACTGCCCTTCTAGCCAAGTTCCTTTCCCTGCCATTACCGCTTGCTAGAGTTACATTCCCAGCCCCTTATAGGCAAGCTCTGGTTTGGGACATGTCTCGGCTAAAGCAGGATGACCTCTATTTTTGCAGACACTATTGCCACAGCCTGGCAGGAGCAATAGGCCCGGCCCCCAACCTTGCTATTGGACTATATTCACCTTGCTGCAGCACACAGGATGAAGAGTATCTCCAAAGTGCTCCAGAGCGGGGGTTTCAGCTATCCCAAGAGGCACCTCCTGCAGACTGCTGCCTCCACGCTGACTCTTGAGCACTTACTGGCCAGCACACTCAAAGGAAGCCAAGTCTTAGAGGTTATTTTAACCCAGCCAGCTGTACAGGGGTGTGAATCGGTACTAGGACTGTTAAATTGAATTAACTGTGGGTCAGTTGTTGCTCCTGCTAAGCTCCATTTAATGATGAGTGTGGAGGGCAGACGTGGTTTCTGAAGTGCAGTGACCTGACAGGTGCTGTGACTTTATTCTTTCTAAGTCAAAGTAAACCCAATGTGGAGCCCCTCTTCTGTTAGGACGGTGGTGATGCCATCTGCATCACCAGGACAGCTCAGTGTGGTGGTGAAGAGCTCAGATGCCACGCACGGCTCCTTCAGGTTGGATTCCAGCTCTGTCACTTGTTGGCTGTGCGACTTTGGGCCAGGTAGTTCACCAATTTTTAACCTTTAGGAAGAGGTGTCATGAGAGTGCCTACTTCATAGGGCTGTAGTAAAGACGCAGTGCATAAATGCATGTGGATGACTTTGGAACACTAACGGGTGCTTACCCATGTTGCCTCTGGTGAGGTAGAGCAAGGCCAAACACAGATCAAGAGTTTTGTGCCTCTGTTCCCTGGGGAGAGCACAGAGCATAACTCAGGCCATGCAGGGCAGCACCTGGCCAGTCATGAGGAGAGGAAAGACTGAGCAGACACCTTCACCATGGCCCATAGGAAGGAGCAGATAGGCAGGGCATGTAGGCTGAGGATTGGCTACTCTGGGCACTGGTCAACTGGTCCCTGGCTCTGGGCTATCAGTGCAGGTGCATAGGGGCTGGGAATGTGAGAACTTATTAATTAGTTGCCCAAGAAGGGGAATGGAACAGCCTTTACCCGGCATCTCAGAAGTCAAGACTTTTTTATACACTTATATTATGCCAGACACATGAACAGCTCTTGGTGACTCATATGCAATTGTGGCTCAGGGTCAGAGGTCAGCAGGGGAAGTTTTGCACTCAGCTCCAGCGTACTTGAGAATACTGGGGACACTGTTTCTCATTTCACCACTGTATGAGTCTCCTATGGCTGTTGTAATAAATCACCTTAACATACTTTTACCTCCCACTGCTGGACATCAAAGCTCTAGAATGGGCTTTGCAGGCTAAAGTGTGGTTTTCCTTCTCTCTGGAGGCTCTATGGAAGAATCAGTTTCCTCCGTTTTCCAGCCCCTCAAGGCCACCTCATTCCTTTCCTCAAGGTCCCTGCTAATTGAGAAGCCAATAGTGAAGCATCTTTAACTCTCATTGTGACTCTGGCTCTCCTGCCTTGGTCGTTCACTTGTAAAGAGAGTGTGATAAACTTGGACCCTTGTGGATAATGCAAGATAGACAGCTTCTCATCTCAGGGTTTTTAATCTAATCTCATCTGAAAAATCCAATTTTGTCCTGTAAGATAACATATTCACGGGTTCCAGGGATCAAGATGTGGATATCTTTGGGGATTAGGACCTTATTCTGCCTACCCATCACTACCACCATTTATATCTTCACTGAAGAAATGTACACAGAGGCAGGTGGTCTCATGTCTTCCATGCTTTGACTGGGCCTAGAATCTTCACAGAGGCTGGGAGTCCGTGATTCTAAAGCCATTTGTAGCTAAGGTCTTTCTACCATCAAGCCCACCTCCACTTGCATTTGTCATAGGAGCCCATCTGCTTCCAAGCCTTGAAGGTCCCTTTCCGATTCTCTCTCCTAATCTACCCCTGCTGAGTCATTGGGGAAGTTTCTCTGGCTTTGGAGAACAACGGGAAGGGGGCAGAAGAGATTCTGCTTGGACTCAGCAATAGGAGCTTGCCCAGAGGTAACAGAGAACCTGAGATAAGGACTCATCCAGTTCTCCTGCCAGACTCAAGCTTCACAAGTGTTACTTGTTTAATGGCTTTTTGCCTCATGAGACCCCAGCTCTGGCATGCAGGGAGCATCTAAACCACCCCCCTCCATACTAGCACAATATGTGGCATAGAGTGACACTCAGAGGACAAATGCTTGGGTGACTTCCCAGTCAAACAACAGACTCAAGTCTTCCGTTATCATTACTACTATTTCTCTAGAAGGAAAGCCACACTGACTGGTCCATCACTTTGTCTTTTGGTACTTCCATTTCCCTCTCTGAAATAGCAGATTATACAGCAGGTCAAAAAACCAAACTGGGGCTATTGGGAGAAATGGTCCCCCATCCTACAGTTAAGGAAACCTAGGTTCCTGGAAGCTGTATACTCTGTGTACCATAGTCACTATGTAAGTCAGAAGGAAAAGCATTGATAAATTTTGCATGTCTCCATCCCTCCATTCAAGAAGGTAGAGGTGCACCTTCCCTTACACCCGGGCCTGCAGTATAATTAATGCCCTCTATGCCAGAGGGGAGAAGCCTGACGTTTCAGAGGACCTACATACGTGTCAGGTACTACACACGTTCTTACCAGTAGCTTATGGCAGCGTTTCACTAAAATATCTCGCATTTGATTTGTAAGGCTTTTATACTGCTCAAAGGGCTTCAGCTCAGATAGCCATACTGAAATATCATGCTCCTATGTTAGGTAGTTTTATGCATTTACTTCAGGTAGGTGTGGCAGATGTAATCCTCATTTCAGAGAGAAGACGACCAGTACACTGGAAGAGGTCGCACAGAGTCACGCGTCCAGTTGTGTTGAAGGCAGATCTCCAAGGTCTCCAGAACTGCTGGACCAGCGCACCTTCCCTTCCATCCATGCCCACAGTAGAGCCACAAAGGGGCTTCATATGCCCAACTCACACTCCTCTGGGCAGAGAAAGCGTGATTTCTTGCCAGGTGCTTTGTTCCTACATGAAATATGTTCATCCATATATGCAGAGATTGCTACATATTTGCACACATACCCATGTGCAGAGATATATGTATCCACCTGTACACATAAGGAGTGCAGAAGGGTCAGTGTTCAAAATTTACCTTAAACTGCCTGTTGCTTAGAGAGCTGCTGAGAGACAACACTCCCAGAGTATTTTCACCGTTCTGTCCAATTTATGCCATTTGAGCAGAGTATAGATAACTTGGGTATGGGATGATTGAAAGATTAAACATGCTTTGGAGGTTAGAGATAGTGAATTGTTCTGGGGAAATTTAAAAGTTTGTTTCCTCCAAAACAATCTGCTCTTATTCTTAGAGTAATAGGCCTAGAGTCATTCCTCATAGGATTTGTTTATATCGCAGCGCACAGTGCAAGCTTTCTTCTTTGCTGCCTGATATAAGCTCTAAATCTCATAATTTGAAGGTTCTTTTCCTATGGGGTGCATAAAACTCACTGCACTGACAGATGAAACTGCAACCCTCATTGCATGGGTCCGTGGGAAACTGAGGGTTATGAAATGTGTGAAGATGTCCCATAAGTAGATAAAGCATTTCTGCTCTGTCTGATACTGTCTTGTGCTGTGATAGACAAATCAACACAGCTATTTAAATTTACCAATCTGTCCTAAACCTTTATTTTGTGGCCCTCTAGTTGTGTGCATTGAGAGTAAGAATTATGACATTATATTTAATAATAGCACATTTGTCTAAAGCTTATTCCATTCCAGGCACAGGACCAGAAGCTAATTTGTTCCGGGCTGCCCAGATGGCCAGTGATGGGACTAGGAGGATGAGTGCCTTTGTCCAGGGTACTGCCCTTGTTCATCTGCTTTACCACGAAGCAATACACCGATGGCTATTTTGGGACAGAGAGCAGGTGAGAAGTTTTCTTAGTCACCTGCAGGGGTCTAGACAACTGGGAGCTTTCCTGGGGGCTTAACATTTGTTTGTCATGAGTATCCCCTGTAATGCACTGGATGACTATAACAAACCTCCATTTGCCAGTAGTTTGAAGATGCCAAGCCTGCCAGGTGGCTTCTCCTGCTGTACCATGCCAGTCACATGCTAAAGTCCCATTGGCAAGATTCCATAGCATGAACTGGACTCTCATCACTGGCCACAGCAAGGCCTTGGCCTGTACTTAAGCTGGGTGATAGAGCATGACAGAGAAGTCAGAGATTGGCTGAAACAACCTAATCCATGATTCCATTTCTCCACCTCCCCCAACACCCTCAGTGAATCACCAAATTGCCTTGTGGAACTGAACTCAGCAAGCAGGCATGCAACCCAAAGCCCTGTGGCAGACAGCTTATGTTCTCAGACACAGTCCTCACTATCCCTTTTTCCCTTCAGCCCGGTGTGTTTCATCAGAACCAGAACTCAATACCTCATCCCTTCCTTTTTACCACCCAAATATTTCCAGAGCCTCCCAAGTCTCAGCCCCACTGGGGAGACTTAAGCATAGGTTGAAATGTGCAGTCTAGGTTTCATTCAACCATTTGATATGTATTGTATTCATCAAGTTCCCGATCAGTGTCATGCTAGGTGTTGAGGAAAGGGCCAGAAGTGAACTCAGCCCTGCCTCGGGGGGTTTGTGATCTAGCAGATATGTTAGCTTTCTATTACTGTAACAAATATCCAATATAATAAACTTACAAAGAGAAAAGGATTACAGTGATATCTCAGTTCATGAATTTATTCTATGATTTTGGAAAATCTGGCCACGATTTTGTTTGTGTGGAAAAGACAACACAGTTGTGTTTGTCACTCAATGCAGAGTTTGCAAACAAAAACTAAATTTTGTCAAATGCTTCTGTTTGCAAACCAAATTGTTTACAATCAAAAGTGTTCATGAACCAAGGTACCACCATATCTGTGCTTATAGTTTTGGAGTTTTTAGTGTATGATCAGGTGGAATTATTGTTTTTTGTCTGGGCAGACCAAAAGTGGGACACCATCACAGAAGCACATGTTGGGGTAAACTGTTACGGTTGAGAAACAGAAGGAGAAAGGACCAGGGTCCCCTTCAAAGAAACATCTCCTATGACCTAAAAACTTCCCACAAGATTCCACCTCTTAAAAATTCCACCACTTTCTAAGAGCACCAAGAAGGGTCTAAATCTTCAACACAGGGGTCTTGAGGAACCTTCTAGATCTGAACTACAGCACCAGGAAAGACAAATTAAACAAAGAACTTCAAATGTGATAAATGAGGAGACTGAGTGGAACAAAGTTTACCAGGGTGCAGGAAACAAAGGAACTTGTCCTTATCCAAGTGTCCTAGGAAAGGCTGACAGGTTGTAGAATTTTTTTTTTATCTTGAGTCATTTTATGAATGTAAATCTTTTTCTTTCCACAAACTGCTTATACAAAACCAGAAATCATGCTTCCTTTACCCCCAATAGCTAGTTTGGAAAGCACCAGTGTGACCATTATCTACAAAAGCCTGCCGCCCTCCTCTTAGCCAAAAATTCCTTCTCGTGTTCTTCGCCTACTTCACAAAAGTAGAATTTAAGAGACTCCCTGGAACTTCACAGGGAGGAACGCAGATTTCTCTATAAATTTCATAGCCCCACTTTCTTTGCCTTGCATCCTACCTCCGCATCCTCTCTCTGGGGTGCCCCTGAATAAATCCACATGAAAATCATGTGTGAACCCTGCACAGGTCTGCATAAAACTACCAACCAAAAAGTGGCAAGATCCCTACCCAACAACCTTAGCAGAAGACAGAATGCTACCTTTCTTCCTGAAAAAGTCCAAGATGAAATCACTGTAATAAGACAGATCCCAAGTGTCACTTATAAAGATCACTCTGTACAGCAAAGTGTGTAAGCACTAACATAGTTACCTGGGACCTTAGGATGCCCTCAGGGAGCTTACAGGTGAATTGGGAAGTGAATCTGTTCAGAAGTAGTCACAGTGACAAGAATTTCTGGGAAGTGAACGTGCGCCAGGTGCTGGGAGCTCTCACCACAATCCTCCAAGTGAGGTACTAATATTTCCATTTTTAAATTAAAAAATGTATTAGTACATGTTTGAATACATAATGTTTACATTCCTTGCACAGATATGGTGCATGTATAGAACACATCTTATTGCCTTTCTTCATCCTCTTTCTTCCCCTCCCTGCCCTGGTCTTCTGATTTTAGGATGATTAAACTAAGACTCTGAAATTTTAACTTACTCAAGGCAGGGGTGATGGTCTAAATATTTGTGTCCCCTCAAAATCATTTGTTGAAGTACTAGCCCCCAAGGTGATGGTGTCAGAAAGCGGAATCTCTGGGAGGTGACTAGTTCACGAGGCATATTTCTCATAAATGGGATTACTACCCTTATAAACAGACCTAAGGGAGACCCTTCCTGTATACAAAGCAAGAAGATACCCTCTCCAAACCAGAAAGTGGGCTCTCACCAGACACAAGAGCTGTGAAAATATATTTCTGTTATTTGTAAACCACCTAACCAGTGGCATTGTTATACACCCTGAACCAAAGGGATATCAGCTCAGATACGTTAACTTTGAAGCCAAATTTTTCTCTCCATTACATCATGTTGTACAAAAATAAAAATGGGATTCTCCTTCACCCTATAAAGTAGGATGATGTAACTGCTCCGTAAGACATATGTAAGTCATGGAGAAGTGATCAAGATGCCTTAGAAAAGGTCTCAAATGAAGGCAGCAGATTTTATAATAATAATTTGTGTTTTTGCTTTTGGGTCCACAGGAATCCTTAGATATCAGATCATCTAGCATTTCTGAGGCACACTTACATAAGGCAAGCTATCCTTTTAAGGTGTGTGCGCACAGGTGGGTTTAAAAGCTTAAGGAAAGCTGTAGGCAATATTCCCCTGACGCTAACTCGGAGAGTCCATTTCCATATTGGAAGCTCTGAGAAGTCCTGAGGTGAGCAAGTCTGTTTAACCTCACATTCCCCAACTTCAGCAGATCATACCACACTCTTGTGAAAAACTCTATGAACAGCTCAAGGAATTCTTTTTTGGAATATGGCGATAGTCCAAGTTCATCACTTTACAAGTGAGGAAAGCAAGAGCAGAGAAGGTAAGCGCTGGCTGTGAGATTACAGAGAGCCAGGACTCAGACTGGGTTGACACGTGGGTTACTTCCTGCAGCAGTGCAACCAATGTCCTGAAAGCTGGTGGCCTGTGCGATAGGTGCTTGGAGGTGAGACAGTGGTGCTCAGGTTTTGAGAAAGGTGACTGTATGGCGACTAGGAAGATGGTTCAGCCCAACCAAGGGATGCCGTGGAGCGGGGGGGGGGGAGCTCAAAATGCAGGAAAGAGATAAGACTAAGACAGAGAGCAGAAGCCACCTAGTCCAGAGTCACACAGCCAGCTTCCAGAAAAGTCAACAGATCGTGACATTGACATTGTACTGATTTTAAATCTTTATAATAGTTTGCTACTGTTCTTTCTTGTAATGTAAGTCATATACCATGCAATTCAGTGGCGTTTAGTACATTCACAAATATGTGCACAAATCACCTCAAAAAGACATGCTGTAATGTAGCGAACCTGCCTATCTGCTAGTCCCAGATCCTGCCAAGACACCATTATGGGGAACCAGCCCCTCTGGTCTTTCTTACCCAGGCACCACTTGTGGGGACCTCGTCCTGTTAGTTGGTCATGCTGACCTGGGGGTGAATGAGGATGAAACACTTAAACAGACACAGAGTTAGTTTAGCATGCCACAGCCAGGGGGCTCCCGCCTCTGCCAAGCAGAGGAGCCCTGAGCATCTGGCTCATCCTGCTTTTATTTATCAAAATGGGTACAAGCAATTAAAGTAATGCAAGAGTCACCTGCCTTTCACCACCTATTAGTGCATGTCCAGGTACGCAACCTGATCTCAGCTGTGTTAACTTTTCTCTAGAACTGGTAATGCCATCAGCGCTGCTTGCTGCCTTTCCCCCTTGTGCTCACAGTTAGGTCTCAATTCTCAGCTGGAATCCTACACTGTATGCTTCAACATCATCTATCTCCCATACACTCCAGCCCTAAACAACTGTGTGTCTCCCTCTCTTTGCATAGATTTCTTTATTTTGGAATCTTACATTAATGGACTTGTATAATTTGATGCCTTTTGTGAATGGCTTCTTTCATTAAACAAAATGTGTTCTACATTCATCTGTGTCATACCATATACCAATGTGTCACCCATTTTTATGGATGACTAATATTCCATGGTGTAAGTATACTGCATTCTGTTTATTCACGCATCAGCTGGTGATTATTTGCATTTTTCCTACCTTTTGACTTCCACAAGTAATACTGCCACAAACATCCATATGAAAGCTGTTTTCCTCTGCTGGGGGTAGCCTAGGAGTGGAATTTCTGGGTCACATGGTATCTCTCTAACATTTTGAGGAGCTGCTGCAGCTGCTAAAGAGTTTCAGAATCAAAATCTACATTCTACTGAGATTCGTAGTGATTCATGCTCACACTGACCTTTGAGAAGCTCTGGGTTAGATGACAACTAAGGCCACTTCTTGCACTGAAGGCTGAGAAATGCGAATGGAAGTAATGAAGATACTGGGTGCCTAGGAAGCATCCAGATAGACAGGCTTTCAGAACCCGGACCAGCAAGAATACCACTGGAGCTAAAAGCAGGTTTTTCCCCCGGGCATGGAAATCTTGACAAAAGCACACCTGTGCTCACAGGCCACGGATAGTTAATTAGCACAGTGCTCCTGGCACTTCGTCTTCTGGTGCCAGTGGGAAGGGAGGATGGAAAGTGACATGGATTGATAGGAAGCAGAGACAGAGAGTAGAGGAGATAAGATGACTAATTTTCCTGCAGTGTCAATGAACTCAGATTTTGATGGAATTTTAATGCTTCACGAGGCTCCCATGAGTCATTCACCTTGAGAACCAGCAGGCACCAAGCAGATGTGCTCACCACTGACACAGGATTCTGAGCTCTCATTTACTGTCACAGTGCCCATTGCACCCATTGCCTTCTTTCCCTTTCCATCAACCCAACTCTACCTTTCCTTGTTTTTCTGTTTTTTGTGTTGGGTCGGGTTGGGTTGTGTTGTATTGTTTCATTTTGGTTTTTGCTTTTTTGATGTTGGAGATTGAACCCAGAGCCACAGGCATGTTAGGCAAGCACTCTAACACTGCACTACTCCACCAGATCAATCCCAATTATATCTGTTCTGTGATTTCACCTTCTAAGTCACCTCCTCTTAATCAGACCTTCCCAAACTACTACTTTCTTCTCATTTTGAGCAAATGACACTTCTGGGTGTTAATCAATATCACATGCCCATGGATGGCCACCATACATAAAAGTATTAAAAATTAAACTGAAGAAGAGTGTCAACATGTCCTGTGACAATTTATTAGCTATACAAATGGAAAGTCACTAGGCCTGCTGATGAAGTGCTGTAAATAAATATTAGTAGGCTGACAGAACTTGACAACTTGGGGAGAGAAGCTCAGAGAATGAAACAAGTTTCCATTGGCAAGGACTTAGTCCTTCATTTTCTTACGTGCTTTGGATGATGTGTTATGTCCACATCATTATGTGCTATGCTGAGGAAAGAAAATAACATGAAATGTGCCATTTTAAAGCATATGGTTCTGTGACACTCAACACTCTCACATTGTTACGCTATCACCACCACTACCACCACAATCATTAGAAGTTTTTCATGTCCCAAAGTGAATCTCTGTACTGATTAAAATAAGCCCCATCTCTCTCCCCTCTGATCCTTGGAAACCAGCATTCTACTTTCTTTCTTTATAAAGCTGGTTACTCAGGTATCTCCTGTGAGTGGAACCAGACATTTGTCCTTTGACTGGCTTATTTCACTTGGCATAATGTCTTTAAGATTCATTTGCACTGAAGCTTGTATCAGAATTTCCTCCCTATTTCCACCTGGTATCTGGGTGCTCCAGCAGAGAGTGAATGATCATTTCTCTAGATAGGGGCATTCCACATTGAAAGGAAGGGATGTAACTTGCTTCTGCTTCCCCAAGAATGAACCACATACAAAAAGGGTCATGCAGGAGGGCCTTTGTCTACAAATGGTATTGTAAAGGTTGAGGGAGAAATGGAAGCCATCCATAAACAGGGAGACAGAATCAAAGATCTGGAGGAGGACGAGAGGCTGGGAAGCATCTATGCAAGTTCTCACTTTTCTGGGACTGGATTAGTCAGCCCAAGAGAAATTCCTGTAAAGAAGTCCACACCTGGTGTTTTGCCAAGTTTGGACAGATTTGCTTGAATTTCTGCTTATATTACCATGAGTTTAAGAGTCTTGAGTCCCTAACCGGGAGCAGAGCAGATGCTAATGCATGTTCTAGGGCTTCCCACCTGTAGAACCATGATCTCAAACAAACTTCTTTCCTTTACAAATTATCCAGTTTGGGGTATTCCATTATAGCAAAAGAAAACTGTCTAAACTTCACCCTGTCATACATCAAACCTGTAGAGGTATCTCTGGTAGGACCAATTGTCCTACAACATTAATTCACACACCACCCTTCATCCATCCTGTCACTTGTCCTTATTGTTCCAGCAAGCTATTGCCAACATCACTGCAAATGTGTCACTGCTGAACCTAGCAATCCAAAGCACAGCCCAGGAGATGGATATAGATCCAGACTTTGGAGAGGAGACTGAGTTCTTCAGTTAGCATCTCCCAAGATGTCAGAACTGGGGTGAACCTCAGAGCTAAGATAGAAACGTGAGTCTCTGCTATGTCCCCGAATCTCACTTTCTAAGTCTACCATCACTTCAGCAACAATGAATTCTCGTTCTCTCTGTTTCTCCTAGCCTGGGGGCCTCTGCTTGACTCATCCATTCCTCTGCGTACTTCTTCAGGGGCTGACAATTAGGGAACCCCATTTTAGAACTAGCCCTTGAGGTCTCCTCTGCTACTATTTCTTGTTAGTTCCATTCTCTTCAGGAAGCTCCAAGCTGTGCCTCCCCCCTCACCTTTGGGATATCTCTCCATTTCATTTTGGTTTTTTTGTTTTTGTGGGTTTGTTTTTTTTCCTACCGGGAATAGAACTCAGGACCTTGTTCTTGCCAGGCAGGTGCTGTGCCACTGAGCTACATCCCCAGCCCTCTATTTCATTTTGGTTGCTCACTTTTCAACCATAGCCACGGTAAGGCCTGGCAAGCCATCTGTGTAGTAAAATCCCAACTCAAATACAAGATCATTAACAAAGATGAACATTATCACAGGGCTCAGAGTACTTCCACTGGAGGAGCAGCCTCTGCCCTGGCCTGCAGCCTCCTTCCATGCCTGTGTCTCTGGGCCCTCTCAATGCCTGTGTCTCTGGGCCCTCTCAATGGCTCTCCTGTTTCCAGAAAATGACTGAAATCTCCTCTCAATTCAGGCAAGCTCTTACCCTAGGAATTTTGGATTGATCTGAGCAAAAGTACTTGAAAATTCTGACACACCAACTTTAATCTCATTAGTGCAAGTTCAGCTGACAGGCACTGAGTAACCCTGAGGGGCAAAGACCTGTGACTGCAGACTACAAGGGGCAATTTCCTCTGCACCTGGAGATGAGAAATCACAGTTGTCAACCCTGCTTTGAAAGACAGGAGGGGGTGACAAGTCAGAGTTGCTGGAAGAGGTGCTGTAGGAAGGATGACACATTCCATCCCCTCTCGGAGAGGGCGGGGCAGCTGGAGGTACCACTCCACACAGAAGGGGAGGAGTGCAGAGAAAAGGGACACAGAGGCGTGTCCTGAAGAGCTTGCACTTCTTTCAAGAGAAGACTGAGATCAAAGCCATCAAAACAAGTCAGTGCCCTTCCCTCTGCACCCTAAAAGCCCCGCCATAAGCACTGGGGCCCCCGCTGTAAGCACTGGCCCTGTCTCCTACCTTCAAGAGCAAAACCTGAAATCATTCAGGAGTCCTACGTCTTCACTGCCCTCCAAGGAGTGAAACTGACATTGTGCTCACTCCTTATTTCCACACACAGTTCCCCCTTAGCCACCCATCACATGCTCAGACTCCCGTGGGTCCCTGAAACTTCCAATAGTTCTGAACCTTATAATACTGTTTTTTCCCTAGCCATACATACTTACCGTACAGTTCAATTTATAAATTAGGTACAATAAAAGATCAACAATAACAACTAATAATATATCTGGGCCTGGAAATGTCCCTCAGGACAGGTCAAATTATTTTTCATCAAGTGAAGGTGTTAAAATAAAACTAAATGAAGTGAACAGAAAACTAAAGAAGGAACATCCACTATGATCATAATAACTTTTAAAAGAAAACGCATTTTTAATACCAAATAAATAAAATTCTTCATACGACTCTTAAGTTTCTAATTTTCACATAGTCTTTAGCATTTGAGCCTCGGGGTTAAAAACCTGATGCCATTGGGTAACTGAAAGTTACAATCCCAAATTCACTTTCCATCATGTCCCTGACCTGCCTCCCTCCCCTAAAAGATGGTCAGTGGGTCTCCGTAAGCCAGTGTGCACTGCATCGCTTCCCTCTGTACGCTTTGGGGTGCTCTCCTTGCTCCCCCTGAGCCTCCTGTTCACCGTTGAGCTTCCCCTGCAGAAGTCCCCCCTCCTGTCCAGGCAGAGGCCCACCTGGTATTGTTTCACAACTGGTTATGTTTAGACGGCTCCCTCTTTCCAGCAGCAAACTCCTTGGGGGCAAATGTGGTCTGTAACCCACGCTGCCCCATCCTAAACATCCTGCAGAATGTCTCAGCCACCCCATGGGGGAAGGAATGTCTGGCACAGAGGATCTTCAGTTAACCAAGCGTGCACCCAGCATACATACAGTGCTAGCGTAGTGACTGCTACGCTCCACCAAAGTAGAAAACAAGGTCCTTGCCCATGGGGCATTTACTTTTAGGGAACTAAATAAATCAAACAGATCTGAGTGAGACAATATAAGCCATTTGGACACAGCGTGACTCAGACCACAGGCATAATAGCTGAGGAAATTTAAAACCAAAGGGAAGCATCTCTGGGCAGGGAAGCCAAGGTGGTTTCATGGAAGAATTGAGTTTTCATCTCGACCTCTTGAAAAGTACAGAGGTCAAATTGGTAGAGGAAATCAAGAATAATCAAGGAAAAACAGAGAGCAGGAGTGATACCTGGAAGGAATTAGGTAGTGCAAAACTCAGCTAGGACGCAGAATACCACCATGGTGGTGAGCACTCGGAAACCCCAGTGGAGATTGGGTGGATAGATCAGCTTGCACTACACGTCTAGCAGAGCTGAATAGAATTTTATTGCATAAAAGGTTAGGCATGACCTAGTTCAACCCACTCATTTTATGAATGGAAAAACCAGAGTTCAGGACAATGAATTTCCCAAGACTGTAGGGAAGTAAAGGTAAAAGCAGGGACAGATTTTTCTAGAACTCTTACAACATGTATGAGCTGGGGCACTGCTTTAAGCACTTTATATGCATATCTCGTTTCATCCTTACACGTTATGAGGAAGGTACGCTGTTTGTCCCCATTTTGTAGACTGTCGTGCTGAAATGTTAAGCAGCTTGCTTGGGCTCACAAGATGACATGAAGAAATGACAAGAGTCAGCACTTTGGAACTGATCTCATGAATCGCTGCTATTTGTAGAAAGAACATAGAGTTTAGAATCAAAAGACATGCATTTAAATTCTGGCTGCAACCCAGGAGTCATGTGACCCTATGCAACTTATCTAACCTTGCTGACCCCCTGTTTCTTCACTGGTACAAAGAGGATAATCATTCCTACCTCATAGGATTTCCGTACAGATTAACTGAGATTATAAGTGTCAAATTCTTGGCAAGTAGTATGTGCTCAGTAAACATTGCTTCTCTTTCTTCCCTGTCATCTCCCTTATTCCATGAGCCTTGATGCCACTTTCTGGGCCTGGAGCCTCAACTCCTAGTCACTCTTGCCATCAATCCAGACTTCCTCTGGACACTCCCTGGACATTGGGGTTGCAGGCTGCAGTGTCCTGCCCTGGAGGTAACCAGGAGGCAGGTGTGAAATAGTCCTATTTTCCTGAAGATTATAACCATTTTAATTTGTCTCTGGGATGTGACTGACACTCGTGGCACAACAAATTGGCTCCCTTGCTGGGAACAGGGTGGGGGGCATGGTGCACTGGTGCACAGACCCAGGCTCAACTGAGTGATCGCTCCCTGGCCCAAACCCTTGGCTTTCCAGGTTCTTGGGTTCTTTGTTCCCTTTCCACCTTCTTTATACACACTGTGCTATGGAAGAAGTCACGCTGTCTCACTGTCCAATCAGAGCCTTCCAGGGACCCGTAGAGAGGGCAGTTGGTGGGGCTAAAGCAAAAAATCTCCAGAACCCTACCCAGCCTTGGTTGCCAGACACTCAGAAAGATGCAGGAGTTTTGTTTTTTTCTTTATTTTATTTTAAAGAGAATAAAACAAAAGAGGGCAGAACAAAGCAGATCAGAAAAGAATAGCATAAGCAACACAGCACTTTACAAAAAGACAACTGGACATTAACAGTAGCTATCAAAATATCTCTCTCTCTGCCTGAGCATAGTTTCAAATACAATAATACCAAACATAACAAAATAGTATAAAACCATTCAAAAGAAAGAATTACAGGACATTCTGAACCAAATAACAGAGAATGATCAATGGCTACTATAATATCTCATTTTCCAGAAAAAATTTTGTTTATACTATCACATATATTAAAATCCATAAGACACAACGTGATAGAACTGATGGTAATAGAAGAATAGAAACATGGTAGGACTTCAAAGCAAGACGATATTAAATCAGCAATGTCTGCCATAATGTTTTGTTTTCTTCAAAACAGCTGTTTATACCACCATGCATAATAAAGTCAAACAAAACAGATTAAAACCATTCCAACTGATGAATGAAAACATTGAAAGTCTTCAAAGCAATGAAATGGGAAATCATGATTGCCATAAAATCTTATATACTCTTACCAACTCTCATACTAGGGAGACTACATGGTATTTACACATGTGAGTTTGGTTTATTTCACTTATGAGTATGGTCTCAAGTTGTGTCCATTTATTTATAAATATCTCAATGTGATCATTCTTTATAGCTGAGTAGTACTCCATTGTATAAAAATACCACAACATTTTTATCCATTCCTCAGTTGATGGGCACTTAGGTTGTTTCCAAGATCTGGCTATTACAAATTGTGCTGCTATAAACATGGGTGCACATATATCACTGTGGTACGATGTTTCTAGTTCTTCTGGGAATATGCCTAGAAGTGGAATAGCTGGGTCAAGTGGGACTTCCAAACCCAGCTTTTTGAGGAATCTCCAGACTGACCTCCACAGTGGTTGCACCAGTCTACACTCCCACCAACAGTGCAGAAGAGTTCCTTTTTCTCCACAGCCTCTCCAGCATTTGTTGTTGGTAGTTTTTTTAATCCTGGCCATTCTTTCTGGGGTGAGATGGAATCTCAGTGTGGTTTTAATTGATGCAGGAGTTTTATATCCAGCTGAGAGGTAGGATCAGAAGAACTTTATTTTTTCTTATCAGTTTGAAAGGTTGAGGTAATTTAACACCTTCTTAGCCTCTTGAGTGGCAATCTGCTAGGTTGCAAACCACCAGCCAACCCCTCCACTGTTAGCAAACCTCATCTAGAAGGTAATGTTTGAAGGCTACTGAAGTGAATTAACTGGGTTTTCAAGTACCTCTGAAGCAAAGGTCACTTGGGGTGAACCAGATCAAATACACCTGCATATTACCAGAGACTCTATTTCTATTGGATTAAAGGCAGGTGACGACGGAGGGCTCAGGGCAGACATCTAGGATATAACCTAACATTTTAAAGTATTCAGTGTGTGGAAGGCACTGTATCTGCACTTCCTATACGTTTCCCTGCTTAATCTTTCTAGTAGCACCAGGAAGTGGAAGAAACCAGTTCACCTGGTCCTGAGTCTTAATCAGCGCCCACTGCAGCTGTGTAGCTGAGGCACATCATCTGGCTTCACTTGCCTTAACTTCCACATCTGAATAGAAGGGATAAAAACACCCAGCTCAGAAAGGAGCTCAGAAGGTTCAGGAAGATTACACGTGAAAGAACACACCTTCCTGCAGGCTCGAGTTTGGTAGTTCAAAGGGCTGGCTGAGATTGGGAGCTGGACAGGTTAGAGCAAGCTTCAGAGAGGCCAAGCACTCCATCAGTCTGGAGCTCAGGGAAGATTTACTCCTGTCTTGTTGCGTCAAAGCGCATTTCACTCCGCTGAAAGTGAGGCTGAGCAGCTGGTTGACTGGAGCGCTTTGAAAAGGATCAGGGAGCCTTGGCGTAGAAGTCAGGGATCCCGGGCCTAGCTTACGGCTGGACCTGACTGTCCAGGTGATGGTGTCCAGGGGCCACATCTGTAAAGTGACACCTCTGGATGAGCTGATCTCTGAACCTTCCCTGCTCTGTGAGTCTCCAGCCCTCAGAACCCGGTGCTCCAAAGTGCAAGTCCGTTTAAGTAATCCTCACAGCCTCATTCCGGCTTTTCAGATGTGACAAGCAGCTTAGGAGGCACAAGAAAAATAGCTCTCCAACAACTGCAAAGCAAAACAAAGCAAGCTGCGCTCGCTGCCTCTGGATCAGACACGCTTTCTGCTTCTTGCCCTGTTCACCTGTACAGGGAACCAAAACAAGAAAAGAGAGTTTCTTTCTTTCAAAAAACAACAACAACAAAAAACTAACACACACACAGAGACACACACACACATACACATTGTCTTTCTACCTGGCTTTTCTTGTGGGCCCTGTGCCAGCAATTTGGATAAAATCTTTCAGGAACTTTTACAATGTCACATACTTATGCAAATTAGCAATGTGTTTATAGCAACAGGAACCATAACAGGGTCCCATCAGTGAGAAGCAGCCAGGCTAAGCAGCTCTGAGCACAGAGTGGTGGGGCCGGGGTGGGAAGGACAGGCTCTGGAGGGCTGCAGGCTTCCGTAAGGCAGCTGTCTGGTGGGGCCAGACACTGGTCAAAACCACTCCATCACTGGCATCTGGGTCTGCTGTGCTGGACTGTAAGAGGTTGTGGCAAGGACTACGGCATGGCTCTCCAGACACACGGCTAGCACGGAGACCATCTCTTACCACTGCATGGCCCCGTATAAAGTCAGGTCTTCAGGCCACAGACAGGCTCCTGTGTGCAGTGATTAAGAGCAAGGTTTTAAAAATTAGACCTATATGCAAGATGTGGGCTTGATTTAGGGGAAATCAATGTAACTCTCACCCTGCTAGATGTCAGATACACCAAGGTCACGTTCTCCAAAATTGAAGAATGTATTCTAAGGAACAATGGAGGTTAAGACTAGGAAAAACTTAGAGAGACAACTCCTGAGAGACAGGAGGGGACCTAAAAGTGGCTTGTCAATGAGCCCACTTTTCAAAGGAAGTTTTATAGAGCAAAATCACAAGACAGGTACAAATCACAAGGTGGGTACAACGCGGGTAAAAACTGTGATCAACCATTAAGATTACAAGGATATCTCCTTAGGTAATATGGGTCCAATGGGGAAGCAGGTCACGTAGCAACTGTAGATGAACGAACAAGGACCTTTTCAGGAAGAGATGAGTCAGAAGGTCCTGTCACACACCTGGGTGACTGATTTTATCTGGACTTTATTGGGCCAGTAATACCAATTATAGTACTGTATATTGCTTATCCCTTGGGGAGGCATGTAGGCCTGGTCATTCTGTCTTTATCTTGAGGTCTGGTCTTGAACAGATACGCTTCCAGTCATAATTATAATGTGTTTCCATCCTCTGCACTGAATCCCTGGAGGGCCTAGCCGGATCTGACTACTTAGAACATTTCTGCCTAACTTGGCTGTCTGTAATAGGCTCTTGGCCTAACTCTACCACTTACCAGCTATGAGATTCTAGGTAAAATGTTTACCCAAACTGGGTCTCATTTTTTCTTATTTTTAAACCAAAAATAACCAGACCTGGGTTTTGGTCACAGTCTTACTTTCTAGCTAAGTATAATACTTCCCATTATATTGGATCGTTCGGTCATCAGGTTGGATCTCTAAAGTCCCTAAGACTGAAACAAGGAACCTACTGCACTCTTAACATAAGTTTGTAGGTTTACTGACTCATCGCAGAAAACGAATTTTCAGGACACATCAGGAAGAGAGCTAAAAAGGATTTATTTTCAGATGCACTCAAAAAAAAAAGAGTGTAGATGCTCAGAGAAATGGACACATTACAGGCTGGAGTGAGGTGCCTCTAAGGGGTGTCTTCAAGATGGGTGTCCCGAACTGTTGCCCAGGTTACAATACAAGCTACCTGCATGTGTCCGAGGCGGGGACCTGCTGCTGCCAGCACTGCTCCTTCCGTAGGTGAAAGTTACAGGAGGGAAGGGCAGGTTTATCCTGGAGGGTGGAGGAAGCACATAACGTACAGGTGAAAAAGACCCTTGGGAATTTTTCCAGCGAGTTTCCTGGAAGGGAAAAGGGCTTGTCTTGAAACTGCAGTTCCTCTTAGCATTAAAATCCCAATTTCCTCGTGTCTTTGTCTACCTTTCCTTCTTCTATCCTACCTCAGTCATTATGTGTTTATGCCTGCCATGTAGTGAGGTTTAATCAGTGGGTGCTACCCTCAGGTCCCCCCTCCTCCTTCTCCTCCTCCTCTTCATCATGATCATTTTGGACATTTCCCAAACTGTTATTTTGGGGATCTCAATGGGCAGCATTTGAAAAATGGTTTCTGTGGCCAAACCAAGTAGGAAATTTTAATGAACACAAGAACACAAACGCCCTCCCTGTGAGACATCTCTGAACCCTAATGGGAACCTGCCCTTCCGAAAGAGGCTCTGGCACTTATCAAACGAATTCTCGCTCTTAGAGTCTATTTTGTTGGAGATGTTAAGGACTAGTGGTTCACAAAATCCTTTGGGAAGTCTTAACTAAGGCCTAGAATGAGGGAAAGGACCCTGAAAAAGAAGGGGGCACCTGAGGAAGGAGAAATGGTAAAGGTCATGAAGACAGAAAAGGATAACAACCCGCTGGACAGGAGTAGCCAGCGTGATCCCAGTCCTCAGACAGCTGTCATCTGCCTTAACTTGTGGAATCTCTAATCCAGTGTTTGGAGAGAGCCAGGGCGGATCTTCCTTTCTGCATTTTATGGATGACCACAGTCAGGTCCTGGAAGGTTCAGCTACTAGCCGGGACCACACAGTTACCAAGTGGTGAACCTGAGATGTAAGCCCAGCTTTTCCTAAAGCCACCTTCTCTGTGAGACTGCAAAGATGGCTGATTCAGAGTTCACTCCGCAAAAGATTTAGACTTCATTTAGCCTGAGGTAGTTAAATAATTAGGATCATTTGGGGCTTATTCTAGGCTTTAGATGTCACCAATTGTTTTTGTTTGTAGAGTCTTTCCAACTTTTACATTTGGAAGATTGTAAAAATTTGCTCTGTTGAAAAGCATAATTGGACACTTACCAAAACATTTAAAAGTAAGATTTAGACTGAGTTAAATCAAAGTTTTCCTTTCCTGTCCCTGTGTTCCTGAACCTTATCTCAGTCTGTCTTGTAGGTTCAGGTGACCCTCCTGGTGTCCACTGACATGACCACAGAAACTGCTCAGGTCAACTTGTTGTCTTCTCGGTTCTGTGGGGTAAAGAAAACTCCGAAGACCTGGGAATAGCGCACAAAATAGCTCCCGGCCCAGCACTCTATTTAGCTTGGGAGGGAGGCACATGGTGATAACGGGAAGTACCCAGGGCAGGGGCAGGGACAGAATCTAGGAATGTTCCTATCCCTCACCACTTGTTACGAATGACCAGGCTGTGTAGAGACCTGCATCAGGCTTGGAACTGGTGGTAGTTCTGTTGGCCACTCGGGGTTGTTGTTTTCCTTCTTCCTCTTGTTGTTTGTGCTGAACTGGGGAATCCTCCAGGGCAAGGAGTAAGAAGTAAAAGCTGTAAACATTCTGACAGGTGGTGGCGATCAATTAGAGACTGCGAAGGAGGATGAATTTCTCCCTCCAGCTTCTCAAAACTAGCTCTGGGCACCTGGGAAAGCACAGGGTGGGGAGAAGCCTTTCTCTCTTCTCTGTTTCGATGGCTGATTTTTGGTTTCTGTTTTTCTTTGTGCTGGGAAAGCAAACTCAAACACAACCAAAGACTTGTTTTTAAATTGCCTGAGAATAGAGACACTTTTTGTAACTCAGTCATTTACCGATTGTTGACTGAGTTTTCAGTGTGTATGTAACACTGCGGGAGCAGGGCAGCCCAGCAGTAACTTGCAGGCCTGCCGAAGTGACAAGACCATCCAATCATGTAGAGGAAAAATAAAGGACAAGCTAATTCAGGAAGTCATGGTGGACATCTCCTAATTTTGCTAGTTCTTTGGGGAAGCTACCCTTCCACCATGGAGAGGCCCCGATAGGACTGACAATAAAATCCCTGTATTTCCATCTAAGAGACGATGAGTTAAGCCCCTAGTCCCCTAAGGATCTGCATTTTGAGTGGCAGCACAAGGAACAAAGGGATCACAGATGTGTCCTCCAATGACTGTGCTGAAAATAAGATCTGTCATCTCTTTTACTCAGGTGCTTGTGATGACCCTGGTTCTTCTCTCTCCCAGGAATAGGGAAGGGTTGCTTGATGCTATCATCAAAGATATTGTTTCCCTAATTTTTCTCTGGGTGAGTTTGTTATTGATGTACAAGAACACTATCCATTTTGAGTGTTGGCTTGGATTCTTCTACACTACTGAATTTGATTATTAATTCTGAGAGCCCTTTAGAGTTTGGGGCATCTTCTTTGCAGAGGATCATGTCATCCACAAATAATGGTAATTTAACTTCTTCCTTTCTTATTCACATTCTTTCCATTTCTTTCTCTTATCTAGTTGCTCTAGCTAATGTTGGAAGAATTATATTGAACAGGAGTGGTGACAGTGAACACCCTGGTCTTGTTCATGGTTTTAGAAGGTAAGCTTTCAGCTTCTGTCCACTTAGTATGACATTGGCAGTTGGTTTGGCAAGGATGGCTTTTATCAGATTGAGATAAACACCCTTTATTCCTACTTACTTCAGGGTATTTTTTTTTTTATCATGGATGTTTTATCCATTGCGCCAAATGGTTTTTCTGTGTCTATTGATGTGATGTGTGATTTTTGTCCTTGCTTCTGTTTATGTGGTATATTACATTTATTGATTTTCTTGTTGAACTATCCCTGCATCTCTGGAATGAATTCTAGCTGGGTATTGTGCATGATCTTGTTGATGATTTTCTGTATTCTGTTTGCCGGGTCTTATTGAGGATTTTTGCATCTATGTTTGCTAAAGAGATTGGTCTTTAGTTCTGTTTTTTTTTGGTTAGTCCTTTTCTGGTTTTGGAATCAGGGTAACGCTTGCTTCCAGGAAGGACTCTGTAAGTAATTGTTTTCCTTTTGATCTCATTAAAGAGTTTGAGGAGTGTTGACATTAGATTTCCTCTAACATTCTTACAGAATTCAGCAATGAATCCTCCAGGACCAGAGCTTTGCTTAGTAGTTTTTTATTTTCCTTCAATTTCATTGACCAATATTAGTCAGGATTTTTATATCTTCTTGGTTCAGCTTTTGTAGCTCGTATGTATCTAGGAACTTTTGCATTTCTCATGAATTTTCCATTTTATTAGAATGTAGGTTCTCAAAGTAGGTTCTGATGATCTTTTGGATTTCAGTAACACCAGTTGTGATTTTGCCTTTTTCATTTCTAATTGCCTGGATGTAGGTATTTTCTTTCCTTATTTTGATAAGATTGGCCAAGCATTTCTCTATTTTGTTTAATCTTTCAAAGAACAAACTCTTTGGCTCATTGATTCTTGTTTTTTTAGTCTCAATTTCATTAATTTCTACTCTGATCTTTATAACTTATTTCCTCATATTAGCTTTGGGTTTTGGTTGTTATTGTTTTTCTAGGACCTTGAGGTTCATCCTTAGGTTATTCTTGTGAGTGCACTCTGCTTTTCTAATGTGGAATTCACTGCTATAAACTTCCCTCTTAAGAGTGCTTTCATGGTGTCTCACAGGTTCTGCAGTGGTGTACTGGCATTAATTTTAGGAACAGTCTAATTTCTTCTTTGATTCCATCTATGACCCTTGATTATTCAAGAGGGTGTTACACAATTTGCATGTGTTTGCATTGTTTCTGTGCTGTCTTTTGCCATTAATTTCTGGTTTTTCTGCAATATAATCTGTTAACATGCCGGGGATAATTTCAATATTTCACATTTACTTTAGCATGTTTTATGCGCTACTCTGTGGTCTATTTTGGAGAGAGTCTCATGTGCTACTGAGAAAAATGTTTTTTCGGTTGTTGGATAGAACATTCTGTCAATGTCAGTTAAGTTTATTTGTTGGAAGGTTTTGTTCAACTCATATTTCTTTGTTGATTTCTTTTTTACCTCCTTGATTTGTCCATTTCTGACAGCGAGGTATTGATGTCCTTATTATTTGTGTTTATCTGATCTTTCATGATCATTAGTATTTTTATACTAAATTTATGTGCCAGTATTTAGTGTTATATGTTTATAATTGTTATCTCTTCCTGTTGAATTATTCCCTGAGTCAATATATAGTGACCTTCTTTGTCTCCTCTGATTAGTCTTGGTTTAAAATCCTCTCTGAAATTAGCATAGCTACTCCTACTTTATTTTGGGATCTTGTTGCATGAAATACTGATTTCCATAATTTGACTTCCAGTCTACGAATTTTCTTTAGGGTTAATATATTTCTTATATACAGCATATTGTTAGATTTTGTTTCTTGATCTATCCTGTTAATCTATGTATTTTAGGGGATTTAGCTCAGCGGCATAAGTGCCTGCCTGGCAAATGTAAGGTTGTGAGTTCGATCCTGGGTATCAAAAAAAAAAAAAAAAAAAAAAAAAGCTAAATAGACTTTAATCTATGTCTTTTGACTGGTAATTGAGACCATTCACCCTGATGGTTAAAATTGATATGTTGATATGTTCTTGCTGTTTTATTTTCATGCTACTGATTCCCTGTCTTTCCGTTCTACTTAATTTCTTACCCTAAGTGAGTGCATTCTGTTGAGTTTTTCAACATCGTTAGTTTCATTGTCTCTTTTGTAGAATATCTTTTGTTCGGAATGCTGATTTGGTGTTCATGAATTTTGCTAGATACTGTTTATCATGGAAATATCTTATTTCTCCATGAATTTTAAAGAAAATTTTTCAGGATATGTGGGTCTGGGTTGGAAATCATTTTTCTTCAAAGCTTGATACACTTCTCTCCAAGTTCTCCTTGACTTCAAGGTTTGTGTTGTGAAGTCAGCTATAATTCTGATGAGTTTTTCTTTGTAAGTGATTTGTTTCTTTTCTCTAACAGATTTTAAGATTCTGTTCTTGTGTTGGGTTTGGAATCCTTAACTACATGTCTTGAAGTGATTATTTTCTGATCATGGCTATTTGGGGTTTTTATATGCCCCACTTATCTGTATGTTACATTCATTTTTATACATTTGGAAAGTTTTCTATCTTTTCTGTAAACAATTTTTTATGCCTTTCATGCTATCTTTGGATGTTTTTTGTGAATTCCAGTTAATCTGAGTATTCTTTGCATCATCTAACAGGTGCTGGATCCATTTTTAAAGTTCTCCTAATGTTTTTAAGAAGGTGTCTCTCATTAGCTGGTTACCAAACATAGCCCTATCTTCTAGGTCCAACACTCTTTCTATTTTCAATAGAATATTTTGTCTCCTGAATTTCTGTTTGGAACCTTTTTATGGACTCCATTTCTTTCCTATACTGAGTATTCATAGTTTGCATCTCTCTCTTTAACTCCTCTGGTTTGTACTAGTGTCTTCTCTGGACTCACTGATCATTTATTTTATTATGGTCATTATCTCTTTAATTATATATGCTTTAAAATAATTACATCTGCTCTGAATTCACTGAACACCTTATTGATTTGTTTTGCTACTCTCTGTTATTTCAGATATTTGGCAGTGGGCTTCCCCCCCTTGATCCCCTGTGAATCAGTTTGTGGGAGTTGGAAGTTTTGGAGGCCATTTTTTTCCTTGTTTTCTCACTGCTGCATTTTTATTTGTTTTCCATGGTGAGGCTTCCTGATTGATTATAGCGGGTAGCCTTATTGCTAGTGTGGATACCTCTTTAATTTATGTTTATGTTTTACATATGTCCTCTGGGTGTAGCTAGCTATTGGTCTTTGCCTCTGTTCCAAAGTCTAACCACCTCCATTCATTTGGGAGGAAAGATCGTAACCTATTTGGCCCAGTACCCAGTTATTCAGGAATGAACTATAGTATTATTTATGATCCCCAGACATTTACATACAAAAAAAAGCCAATTGATAGCAACAACTATGTCACCTTGGTTACAGTAGTAAAATTAGCAACAAAAATAGCATCAAGTATAAACTGGATATTGGCAAACTCTAAGAACTAATAATGTGCCTCTGTAACCATAGAAAAGAGATCTATAGTTACACAGTAAATTCTAAAACAAACCCGATATTGTCATCCAGTAAATATCTATTCCATAGAACTACTTTATCTTCATTAATAGAACAATGTTACACTATAGTAAGATACTATCTACAGATTAATAAGAAGTAATGGTTATACTAGTAGGATAGTGGTAACATGGAAATTGGAGCATGAAAAATATAGAATTTTAAAAACCAAGCAATGGAAATAGGAAGAAGTGATAAAATTGAAATAAAGGATTCTATTAAGGAGTAAATTAAAATTAGTAGTATTAGAAGAAAGTAAAAACAAGCAAATGATAAATAAAAAAGAAGAGAGTGAACTAGAAGAAAAAATAATATAGGAACAAATGAAAAGAGAGCAAGAAAAAAGGAGGACTTAATCAAACAAAAAAGGAGAAAGAAAATAGGTGATAAGACAAAAAAAGAAAAAAGCAGTATGGGGCAAAGAATTGGGTCAAAAGAAGAGAAAACAATTCACATGTATTTCCAAGTGAGTGGGTTTCCCCCCAGAACCTGCAGTATTTGAATGCAGCAAGTCATATTCCTCCCTGCCCTTTGTAACCTGTGTGGTTGTGTGGGGACCACTCTGTCGGGAGAGGTCTCCTTTGTACAAACCTCAGTTCATGACAACGGTCCGAGCTGAGGTGTGTCCCCACTCATGCTGGAACATGGTGAAGCAGTCCCATCTCTATCTGTCTTCTGTGGATATAGTATGCAGTGGGGACTCCAGCAGACAACTGGACTCAATCACATCACCTTGAGATCAAGATTCCTCTGTAAGTCAGACTCCCCTACGCCTTCTCCCACCACAGAATTCAGGGCCCACGTCCTTTCCCGGCCTGATCTTGAACTTCTTAGGGGATTTCTATCAAACTGTTACCTTCTTCCAGTTTGTCTCCCATGACTATGGCTAACCCAGCCAGAGTGGTGTGGTAATACTTCAGTCCTGAAGTGAAGTTGTGGTGTAAGTACTCCATGACTCAACCCCACATGGTCAACCCTTTCCCCATATGGTGCCTGGCTGAACTCTCTGGCAATATGGTAGATGCTGCACTGGGTTTTTTCTCCAGCTTCCCACTGTGAAGAAGTCACCCTCAGGGTAAAATCCCACATTGTCCTTTGCTTGTTTGTTTGTTTTGCTTTTGTTTATTTTTACTTTACACCAAAATGTGTTTTTCTTAGGGCTAGTGCTATCGGCCTATTTGTTATTTTTCTCTGAACCAGCCAACTCTTCTGGGCTTCCTTCTCTCAGGCATTTGCATCTTCCGTAATCAGCTCAGTTCTTCAGTAGTCATCTATTTGGCATTGTGCTTTTTAGAACTGTTTGTAAAAATGAAGTATTTCTAATACCGAAGGAAATTAAGTAGAATCCAATCAGTATTTTCTATTCTGGACTTTGACCTCTGTAATGGTTAATACATTGTGATAACTTGAGAAATTTAGAAGTTTAACAAAGTGACTCAGCAAGAGGCCAGGGTCCTCACTGTGTAAACATCCTCATCTTGTGCAAGAAGAAGGCATGGAGATGATGTGAGTGCTACACCCTCCCTGTGGTGTGGTGGGGACTGCTTACAATATAAGGAAGGAGAAGAGGCGTGTTCCCCTCTCTCCTTTTGCTCTTGCTGCTTTTGCTGTCTTGTGCTGCTCTGAATTTTTGCCCCTGTGCTATGCCACCCTGACTTGGAGCCCTTGATTATGGACTGAAACCTCCACAAACTGTGAGCTGAATAAACCTTTCCTTCCTTCATTTTGACTGTCAGGAATTCTGTCTCAGCAATAAGAGAAAAGTAATCAAGACAGCCTCTTCCAAGATTGGATCTATTGGTTGGTTGGCATTTCTGCAGCTGTTTGTAGAGGGGAAACAAAAGGCAGGGCCAAATCCAAATTGGTGTTGATTGTGGCCAAGGCTTTGAATCCACAGGTGTGGAGTTCATTGAAAACCAGCTTACAGGTCCATGTGTTCCACGGGGCATTATGCAACACCGTGACACCTAGTTTAAAAAATACATAAAGCACTTCTACAAATAAGAAAACGCTGCATAGAAAAATAGGGAGAGAAACATAAAGCATTTCCTAGAACCAGAAACACATACAACTAATAAACATATCATCTCTATAATAATCCTAAAGAAGCGGATCACATTTCATCACCATTAAATGCCAGTTTATAATCATTTGATTGAAAAAATCTTGGAAATCTAATAATACCAAATATTGGGTGTCAATAGGCTTTCATACATAATACTGGTAGGAAACTGGAAAACAATTCAGCATCATCTTGAAGGTTGAATATGTACACATTTAGTAAATAGAACATGTATATTTGGTATTTCTCTAAGTATGTACCAACAGAAAATTCAATACATGTATACCAGAAGACACATATACAATGAATAACCATAGATGAACTTATTAAAATAGTAAAAATCTGGAACTAACCTAACTACCCACTAAAGGGAAAATATACAAACTAATAATAGCATATTCATAAGATTAATATTCTACAGTGTGAGAACAATAAAAGTTATAGCTGAACTCTTTCACATGAGTTAATCTAAATAGAATTATGTTGAATGAGACAAGATGTTCCAAAAGGCTCCTTACAATAGGATATATATTTAATAAAGTATGAAAAAATAAAACTAAGCAAAACTAAATCATATCATACATATGATGTGAAAAATCATGGTGTGATTGGTGTGAAAATACCTGTTGTAGAAGTGCGAACCATATTATTCAGGGAAGTGCTTATCTTTGGGGAGAATATAATGGATTACAAAGGAGACACACATAGGAGTTGTAATTATCAATATTATTGTGATCTTTGTTTTGGCAATGGGTTCAGAGTACTCATTATATTGTTTGATACATATTTTATAAACTAAAGTAAAATAATATAAATGTAAAATAATGTATAAGATAATGCATATATTTTTTATGAAATAGTTATTAAAGATGGCCTTCAATGGACTAAGGGAGATAATGTGCCATGAACTAACGATTTTGATTAATCTAATTCTGTGAACCTAAGAGTCAATCAACCAAAAAATGAAAGTCCTGGCCCCATCACATGCTAATCTTATGAGCTGTACTAAGTTGTTTACCATGTCTTAGTTCAGTTTTCATGACTGAGAAAATAAAAACGTGGACTATTCTAAAGATTAACTGAGCAGTCAATGAGAGCTTATAAACTACTAAATTATATACTTTGAATGAATGGGCTATGAATTATAACATCATCATTGTGATTCAATTCACATCCCATGGAATTCATTCACTTAAAGTGTACAATTTAGTGGTTTACAGTGTATTTTTAAAAAGTTGTATGACCATTATCATCATTAACTTTATTTCTTTTTACTACAGAAACAAATTTATTCTTTTTTCTTTTATTTTTTTACATTTACTTTTGTTGATACATTTTAGATATGTAAAATGATTACATTCATCATAGCCATCTATTTTAGATCATTTTCATCATACCTAAGATAAACCTGTACCCCTTAGCAGTCACTTCCCTTAGTCCTCCCAACCCCAATCACTACAATACAGTTTTCTATTCCTAGAGATTTATCTAATCTTGACATCTCCTACAAAATAGAATCATACAATATATGATATTTTATGATGGTAGCTAATTCTTTGTCATCTCCTGGAGCAGAAATTCTTAGGGTACAGTAATGCAGGTTGGCAGCCCATATTAATATCTGCAGTCACAACCATCAAAATAATTCCCTTTTAATTGATGATCCCTATCATGTAGTCACTGCCATACATTGTCTTGACTACACAAGTCTAACAATTTCCTATGAAGTAGGCATAGAAAAGCCAAACATGGGGGCCAGGAATATAGCTCAGCTGTACAGTGCCTGCCTGGCAAGTGTAAGGTCTTGTGTTCAATGCCTGGCAGAAAGAAAGAAAGAAAGAAAGAAGGAAAGAAAGAAAGAAAGAAAGAAAGAAAGAAAGAAAGAAAGAAAGAAAGAAAGAAGAGCCAAATTCTTGGTCAGAGTCCCATGAGTGCCAAAGCAGAGATCCATACCCAGGTCCGTCTGACTCCAGAGCTCAGGACTTTAATCCCTGCCCATCATGCGTCTATGTACAATAAAATATGATTCTTTTGGAGGGGAAGTAGGGAAGGAATACAGCAATTAGCTTAATTTTTGTTGTGATAAAACTAATTTGCAAATTCCACTGAAATCAAATAGTGTTATGAGCAGGAGGTGGTTTGCTTTGCCTGGCTAAGTTATCCAATATTGAATCATTTATTTCTAGAAAAACTTACCTGTGAGAAGAGTAGCAATTATCACTCCAGAGAAAATGTGCCAATGAATGAGTAGCAGACTGTTGACTTAAGAGTTAGTAAAATACAAAGAACTCACTAAGTCCTTAATTATTGGTATTCATTTGAGGATGCATCAGCCTATTCCAACCCTGCTATATCAAGGGAGAGACAGGAGCTGTTATTCTCTCGGTATTAAGACAGACTTTCTGAGTGCCTACCACCTCCCACTATGTACTGGAGATAAATGATGGATAACAAAGAAATGATTGGGGGGATTTAAACATAATTGAATTTAAATTCAAACATATATTTCAACCCATTGTATATACTACTGCTCTGCTAAAGCACGGAGACTCCAGAGTTTCAGTAATGGAGGAGGGGTCAGCGTTTCACAAAGCAGAGGACACTATTTCTTCTGTGATTACATATGAATTTGGAAGAAAGGCTGTAGCTTTTAGAAGTGACACATTCTCACAGAAAGACATAAAACTCATGGCTGCTTCTTCCCTATTTAGCCTCAAGGGAGCTTAACAGGGCTTGGTTAAGCAGGGAAAGCCATCACACTTTCTTCGACAGCTCAGAAATCCCTGGGGTTGAGTTGAGTTTTAGGTGAAGGGTTCATGTTGGTGCCAAACGGGTTCACCCCTCTCATGACTGTCCATCCTTGTCAAGGCTACAATGTGCCCCGCACTCGAGTTGACAGCCAGGGGACAAATACTCATGCTTGAGGCCCGAAGAAAGAAATACCTGACTGGGACTGCAGTACCCACACAGCTTGTTTTTGACTGTCTTTGTGACTCGTTCCAGGACAGCAAGGACTGCAAGTGGAATCCAGGCTCTAAATTTACCTCTCTGTCTTTGTCTCCTGGCTTCCTTCCCATCATCAGCTCCTGGCTTACAGACCTTTTCTCTTTTCTGATAACCTAGGATTCTTTCTCCTCCCCTAATCCTTTAAGCGAAAGGGATAAAGTTCTGTGGAATCTCCATTCCAAAGCAGTACGGTGATTTTCAGTCTGCTTGCAGATCCAGTAACAGGGAAGAGAGGCATCATTTACCAGCTCACTTCCTTAGACAGGCTTACGGGGAAATGCACACACTTCTGGAAGTTAACTAGGCTCTGGCAATAGGAAAAAGCCACTAGTGATTGGTGTGTGTTGACAGAGGGCTGTGCATTCCCTCGGTTTACTCTTACCTGTGGTGGGACAGGCTGGCAATTAGCTGGTAATGTAAAGCACAGCAATGAAGACAAGAAAGTGCTATATTAAATTGGACACAATGCAGATTATTTCTGAAAATCCCAAGAGTATAAGTTCCATGAATACAGGATTTTTGTTGCTTAGAACTTCTAAGGCAGGCAGCAGATTACTAAGTGAATGTGTGAAGCAATCTGGATGAATGACATGGATTATGCTAACCTGTTTCTACCTACTGATAGGACTGATGGCAGGGAGAGAAGGGTGGAGGTGAGCCCCTAAGAGTGTCATGGCTGTCCTTACCAGCACCAACACAACCTTACTATTCCACTAGTACCGCCAGTTAAAGTAATGGCTGTCATCAGTTGTCTGTTGTCTGACAGGCCACTTACATTCATGTTTCCAGTGAGATTCACAGTAACCCTGAGCAAACAGGTATTACTAGTCCCATTTATAAGGAAACTAAAGTTCACAGAAGCAACTGCTTGTGATCTCACATTTAAACAGCAAAATAGGGTTTTAACATGGATCTGATTGCCCTCGGAATGTGCTGTGCTTCTACTATACTATCTAGACCTAAATGGGAGGAGGATGTCTGTTCAGGTGTTGGAATCAAGAGGCTCTGAAGGGAAATGATAGCTTACCTATAAGGAAATCTCCAATCAACTCCAACAGGAATCAACCACTTCCATTTAATATTCCTATTTATGGCAATATTATTGGTTATCACTTTGTTCTCCTAGACTTCAGCTGCATTTTATAACACATGACTGGACATTTGTACAGTTCCTCATTGGTTTACATGTAGTGTCAAGCACAGAGACTTCATCTCCCCTGGGAAGAGAAGCCACACCTCCGCTGTGTGCGCCATCTCCCTGAGGAAAGGGTTAGCCATCCTTTGACTATTCCTGGATAGATCAAGAACCTGGAACCACTCTCCAGAGGCATAAAGACTATTTAAGTATCTCCTTTATGCCACCTCCTCATGGATCAGTTATTGTAAAACATGACAAACCATACCGTGCATGCCAAGGAAGTGACTTCACCTTACCATAAGATCACAAGATTATTTTACAACCCATGGATCAGGCATTATCAAATGCTGTGTATAGCAAAGTGCCAGTCTTGTACCAAACAGCTGCCATGGCACAAATAACAGGCATCCACTCTGAAATGGCAGATAGTTCTGCTAAGTACCAGGCTAGTGGTCTGCAGAAGATAATAAACCAGAAATGAGCACATCTCTCACCCCTGAGTGAAAGAAAGATGGCAAACTTGGATCGGATTGAAAATGAAAACAACCTTCTCTCCTGGCCCTGCGCTAGGCTCACAAAATACATGGCAAAGGTTTCCACGGTCTCTTAATTAACTGACAAGTCCACATAATTTTTTTAAAAAAACTGATTTGACTCACATTTTGCTCCACCTAGCAAGCCATTTCTCTAATGACCTTTCGAACAACATGCCTCAGAAGAGCTGCTTATGTGAACAATCCCTCATTTCTCTGCTGCAGCTCTTTCTCAAACCTCAGAAACTATTGTTAACAAGGTCACCGCAGACCTCTGAATTGCCAGATTCAATGATTGGCTCCCCAGTCCTTGACCAATCAGCCACACTTGCCAGTGGGCCATCCTCTGCCTGGAGAAGGCTTTTCTCCAGCTGACTTGCAAAACATTGCTCTCCCCTGCTGCACCTGCTCGATTCTCTGTCTCCTTCTCAGCGTCCTCCAAGTCCTCGAACTCTAAATGCTGGAGACCTGCAGGTTTCAGACCTCAGAATGCTTTTGTTCTCTAGGCAGTCTCACTCACATCTTCCTCCTTAAATATAACCTGTGAACCAACAACCCTGCATCACGTCTCAAAGTCTGACTACCCCGAAGAGCCAGACTGGCTTTCTTACTGCCCAGTATATTCTGGACATCCACTCCAGATGTCTAGTAGACATTCCAAGCACAACCTGACCGAATCCAAATTCATGTTCTTTTCAACCCTGAAACCTGTTGCACCTACAATTGTCTCTCATCCACTCTCTGACCAAATACCTTGCTACTCTGCTGGCCTGCTCAATGCTTCCTACATCTCTTAGGAAATCCTGCTGTATCGGCCTTCACATTACTTCTGGATCCTGACCACTCCTGTTCATCTCCCTCACTCCTGCCCTAGTTTAAGCCACAGCTTTCTTTGGCTTGGCTGACCATGGTTGGCTCCTCCCTCACCTCCTTCTTCTACTCTTGTTCCTCACAGTCTATTCTTAAATAAGGCAGCCAGATACCACTGAAAGCTGAGTCTGATTATAATCTTCATAAAGGCTGGAATTTGGGGTATTTCATTTACTGTTGTATCCAAACTTCTAGAATAGGGTGTGGTACATAGTAGGTGCTTCATTAAGCCACTGAATAAATGGTTCACTTCATGAAAGAGCTGAATCTTAGAGAACAGGTAAAAACTAACCAGCAGTGTACAGTTCAAATATTCCAGCCAGAAGAAACAACACCTCAAAGCCTTGGAAGCCTGAGAGACCTTGGCATACTCAAGAATGTACAAGGGTCTCTGAATGACTCTGAAAGACCCTCTTTATTATTTTCCATGTCTTGCAAAGTGAAGTCCCAGAATCCCCAGGGTTATTACAAGAAGAAACTCTTAGAGACCTGGATTGCTAATTGCTCCTCCCTTCCCACCTCAGGAACTCCTACTGGAGGAGAAACCTGTAGATAAGGCGCATGGGAAAAGAGGCCATGCAGCTAGAAGAGGGAGGCACTCTCTTTAATCCTATGGGTTCATCACACTGGAAAGGCGGATCCAGGAAAGCTATGTTTGGCAGGTAACGGGCCTTTGCCGAGTGACTCAGCTGCCTCCAGCACAGTATCCTGCCTCGTTGGTTGAAGTAAGCCTAGGTCCCCAAGGCCTGATGAGTGAGGTTGTAAAAAGCTGACTGAAATGCATTGCAAAACCATTCACCGCCTCAGCGAGATGCTTTAAAACCAGGCTCAGAACTAATCCAGAAAGAGGTGGTCTTGATCCAGGTTCACAATGCGTGTGAGTAAGTCACTAGCAGCTGCCAGGAGCTCTTACCTCCATGTACATTGGGAAACCAACAAAATTCCTGAGTGCGCAGCTCAGCAGTAAGGGGCCACTGGCTTTCAAAGGGCCTGAGATTAGAGAATCAGCCTCCACGAGGCTGCTGCATTTTCGTCTTGGCTTTTTCCTGCAGTGTCACAAAGCACTGTTCTGGGATGGATTATTCATCCCATTTAGTGGATATGGTCAGCTTGAGACCCAGACCTCCCAGCCTTCTCATGGGCTTTGGAGGCTCTCTTGAGGGACTCAGAGGACAGCAAAGGCCACAGGTAATGGTGGGTGGAAACTGTGATGGGGAAAGGGGATGGACAGGAGTGGAGGTGGACAGTAAGCATCTCAGCACAGCAGGAAAAACAGCTCAAAGCCTCTGCCCTCCCCCAGCTGCAGCAGTGGCAATTTTCTTTGGAAATAAAGGATGTCAGTAATGAGCTTAGTACTTAAGAATCGTAAAATGTTGGATTGAAAGGGGCCCTGGGAGACCATTGATCCAATTTACTTTGTTTCCAGATGAGGAGATGGAGAGCCAGAAGGACCAATTCAACTACTCAACACTGTTCCATGCCAACGCTGTAATCAGAGGCATGTGTCTTAAGCACGGAACTTGTGCTTTTCCAAATGCCACCCGTTCCTCCAGTCACCCTGTTCTTCGACACCAGCTTGACACTGAGAAAATTCCTTCTAAAACACAAAGCTCCTCCTCCCTGCTCTCCTGCCCTCTGCACTGACAGGCCTGAGGACACCACAGTGAAAAACACGGGAACCCTGCTCAGACCTGTCACCCGAGACTTAGAACATCTTGGATCTTCTACTCACTGGGCCTTGGAGCCAAAACTAACATGGCCATGAAACAAAGTGCTTGGAAATCGGAGGGACTCCTGGAGAGGCTTCCCTGGGAACCAGAGAGCCCAGTCCTGCTGACAAGACCAGGCCCACTCAGGGTACATGTGTGAGGGAAACGTGTTGAGAACTGTGTCTCAGGCTTCTTGCCTGGCCTTCTGTTCCACTGTGTGACGATCAGGGCTCTTGGCAGAGGTGGCAGCTGCCAGTGGGAGGCTCTCACAGTGCTCACCCAGCCAGGTGTGCTTCCCATCAGCCACTTCAGCTTGTCAGGGAGCCACTTCACCCGGCCAGGGCCCTGGGATGGGCGAGGAGGGATCTGCAGTCCAGGTGTCAACAGATGGGATGTGGATCTGTCCCTCCCTTAACCAATAAATAGGACTTTTATAGGCTGAGTAATACCACAGGGGATAAAGCAGACTGTCAGTGAGCCCAGGTTGTCCAGGTAGGGTTGAACCTCACTGGTCCTGGATCACAGAGCCCATTGAAATTTTCGTATGAAGTTCCAAAACACTGGCCTTCTGGGCAATAGTAGTGAGGCCTCATACCCTCCACCTACCCAGGTACCCACCCACTGGAGTTGCAGGGACCAAAATCCTCCTGGACCCCTCCCAGGTCCTGGGCAAATGTCCCACCGCCAAATCCCACAGTCTCTCTGCAGGTGCAGCCAGCCCCTCCCATTCAGCCCCAGGAAAGAGAGAAATTGCTGAGGAGTCTGAGTCAGGGAGGAAAACTCCCCTGTTGAGAAAGGCCTCGGCCTCAAGCCTTGCCATTCTTCTGCCAGCTGCTTCCTGACCTCGGTGAAGTGGGTGGAGAGACAAGCTCTCGGGCTGGCTTCCTCTTTCTTCTGATTGTCTTCCAACGCCAGGCCTCTGGTTGGGGGGACACGGAAGGCTGGCAACGCACAGTGACCAAGGCAGAAGCTAAGTCCTCGAGGTCAGCGGTCACCTCAAGGGTATGCAGGTTAGCTTCGTAAGAGCAACAGACAGTAGCCCAAAAGTCCTGGAGTTTTGCATTCTTGTTAAACTTTCTGAATCTCAGCTTCTTCATCTGTAAAATAGGCACAGCCATGCTTCCCCTAAGCCTTTTGGGTCTGAACAGCCTGGACACCAGCTGGGAACCTGGTGACCTCCTTCCATGATTTGACTGCATGTGCAACACTGGACACTTTGACTCAGACAAGAAATTTTTCAGCATGAGGTCATTTGGGGGTCAGCCATCAACCCTACCACTAGAGAAACTCACCTCTGACTTGAGTCTCCAGGTCTTTTTGTCTACCACACCGTGAATTGGCACTTTCTGCTAAGCACCGGGCCCTTTAGGGCTGCCTTAAGCTCCTGGACTTAATGACTCTCCTGTTTAATGGAAGCAAAAGCCATTTAAGTGGTCACAGCTGCCAGGAACTTTGCTAAAAGACTGAAACTTTCTGAGCAGGTTGGGTAGTAGCAGGACTAATCTGGGCCCGCCACCTTCCCCTATCCCTCCCCTGCCAAGTCCCAGGCTTGTTTTGACAGCTCGAAGCTGGGTCCCCGGACAAGAACAGCAAGCACCCTCCTTTCCCTTTCCAAGGCCTGCACTCCAGCCCGAGGTTTGCCGCAGGGGGAAGGAAGAAACAATCAAGCATTGTCTTGTTCCCGACTGGTGTGTCAGGGCCTCATGGAATAAATATTATTTGCCTGAGAGGGGAACTGGCTGGAAGACAGCTAAGTAAGTAAGAGCCGGGGTGGAGGGGAGGGAGGGAGGGCGGGAATGTTTGGGTTTGGTTTTATTATTAGTTTAATCTTTTTCTCCCTTAGTTCTGCAGATTTTTTCCCCCTCCTGACAGGCCATTAAGCATGAAACCTGTGCTGTGCAGGACCTCTGCCAAGAAAAGACAAAACGATTTTTTAAGTGTGTGCCCTTGTGTGGCTGAGGCCCCTGTACTCTCTGGCGAGCCCTGGGTGAGAAGTAAACATTTTGGGGATTCTCCCAAGGCGAGAAGGACTTTCCAGAGCCTTCCACCCACAGTGCGGCCCCTCAGTAACCCCAGATGTCTCACCTGATGCGGTCGGTGGCCCTGCCCTTTCTTCTTCAGGCCTCTGTGGGTCTGGAGGATGGAGCCCCTGGCATCATGACAGCTTCCTCGGAGCCTGCATTTATTGAATTCCTAGTGGGTCCAGTTCAGCAACACTGGAACGGGCTGCTTTTCACTCTTCCTTCAAGTCTTTCACTTCAGGAGAGCTGTACATCTCTCCAGATTAAAGAACTAAGGATCAGGCACCAACCAAGAGGCAGACACTTGAGAGACTGCTCCATAAAGGCCATAGCCTGGTCACCTCCAGGGAATGGACAGGTAAGAATAACAAGGGTCTTACGCTTTGCTGCCACCTTGGAAGGGGCATCTCTTGCTGTGTAAAGTTCTCTTGCCTACTGTTTAAGTATGAATCTTTCCCTTCTCTCTGTCATTTGGAGGACAAGGCCCCTATCTGGTGCTGTAACAGCAGCTATCAGTTATCAAGAACTTACCATCTGCTGGCCATTGTGTAAGTGCCTGTCACATACTGTGTCACTGAACATAGGCACCAAGCCAGTGCCTGCTGAAACTGCTGAGTCCAAGTCCAGGGTGGCAGACTGAAGCATGGAGATGGTCAGGGACTGTCCAGAGTCACGTAGATCATAAGAAAGTTTCTCTGTCCCCCAAGTCTGAACCCCTCGGAAGCATTTACCAGCAGTGGGATGGGTTTGGAAGGCTTCCCATGTCTCCACGCCTGGGTTTCATCCTTGCTAAGGAAAGGGTCCAAGCTGTAGCTAGGACAGAGCCTGAGAAAATGGCACTGTCTTGGCTCTATGGGCGTGGCATTTGGACCTCCCTTCATGTGCTGGGGATCCTGCGTTCCTGCAGGGCATAGACCCTGTCTGTATACTTAGCTTAATTATTTTTGTTTACAAAATAGTTTGGTGCTGGCCCAGTGCAATGTACAATTAGGGATTGAATACATGCTTTTCTGAAGGTGATAAAGATCTCTATATCCCAGCCAGCAAAATAAACACTGCCTCCCTTTTCTCAAACAGAAACGAGGAGCCAGGGGCGGCCAGGCCAACCAGGGCATCCAGCCCTGGGTGTAGACAGCATGAGCAGGTGAGTCCTGCAGACTTGCCTTTGGATCCTGGCTCAGCCCCACACTAGCCAGGCCTGTGGGGAGAACTCACTGACTTCTCCAAGGCTGAGTTGTCCCAAATGTGGGGAAAGGTCACAACATCCACCTTGTAATTATTGCGAAGATTAGGTGAAAAAATGCCCACAGAGCTCCAGCAGTGTAGTCTGGCAGTGTCATCTTTCAGCTTCCTTATTCAGTTCCCAGTAAGACTTGCAAGGAGGGTAGGTTGGCCCACAGCCCTTGTGGGGAGGACCTCTACCTGGCAGCTTGGTTCCCTTCCGCACTGGGGACATCCCCGCCGACACACACTGGTGGCACCACTCCGTGTGGACTGGTATGCTGCTGCTATTCTTACTCAAGGGTTGTGGACTTGGGTCCTCCGTGGTTCCCAGAGACACAGTTGAGACCCAGATGGAGCTTTTAGACAGGTTATAACTGAAGCAGGAGGTAACAACCAGAGACAATATGCAGATAATCTACAGGACTGCTCCTGCATCTTGTGGTCCATACCGAGAGGCCTCTCTCTTGGGCCTCACCTGTCCCCAAGGGGTGGCCTCCACCTCTCCAAGGACCCTCAATGTCCAGGCTGAAGGGAGAGGCAAAGAGGTCAAAGCTCCCTCTACTGCTCAGCATCTACTTTATGAGTTCTACCTCCGGTGTGGAGACAGCCCTTCTGCCTCGAGGACACTGCAGGAGTGAATGCTCCTCTCAGAGGGCCCTGCCTCCTTCCACTGAGATTGTGACCCTCCAAGAACTGCTTCCCTTCTACACAATAAACCCTCACCCAGGTAGACAGTGTCCCCCTGGAAGAACAGAGGAAAGGGAGATGTTATTAAAGTGCTTCCTCCTGATACGGTCTCATTGGATCCTCACAACAGCCCTGTCTCGGTCATTGTTCCTAATCTGCAAATATAGAGATACTGGGTTAGAGAGCTTAGGTAAATGGCCAGGTCTACACCTGGCTGGCAAGCAGCAGAACAAGCTTGGACTCTGAGGTCTTGTTCTAAGTCCAGTTGTCTTATGGGCCACTGAGTGCAGGATACCAATCCCAGTAAGCCTTCTCCAGGGGTGAGCCGGGGCTGCCTTCAGGGCCGGCATGAGAGGGATTTCCTGGAAGAACTGAGTTAAAGGAGCCCACAGGCGTGGGGTGAGGGGATCTGGCAGTTGTCCCTCTCCCTGGCAGGTTAGGTCAGGAGACCTGAATTCAAGCCCACTCTTTTACCTCTTGGCAGGTTGTCTGGTTTGAAACCAGTACTCTCTGTGCCTCAGTTTCTAGACCCTTAATATGGTAATGAATAAACCAATAAATACACATAAAGTCCTTGCACAGTGCTTAGTATACGTAGGTACTAAATAAGTACCCATTTTAAAAATAATTTGTTATCCCCCTTCTATGTTTGGTGAGAAATGAGATGATGGGTATGAAAAAGTGTTATAAGCTGCTAAAATAAAGCATCAACAGTCAGTCATGTATCCTGAGAAGGCAAAAGGAAGTAACACTCGACCTTAGATGATGTATTTAAATGGCCTTAAACCATCAACAGAAAGCACAGAAATATTCTTTCAAAAAGCAATCATTTGCTTTCTGGACTTATTTCCACTGTAGACCATATCTTTTATGTATACAATGGTCCTTCACATATATACTGTGCAGTTACCACATGCCACAGGCATTGGTAAAAATCCATCATGTGGTCCCAGGAGTTGTTGGGTGTCTTAATGTGAACAGTAGATACAGTTAAGCTCTGTCTCCCTTTCTCAGCTGATGCAGGTGAAAGCCTTCTGGACGGTCTGAAGGAACCAGATGGGCAGCTGAGGGGAAGCTGCCTCTAGCCACTGGAGGGCTGAGAGCCCAGTAGTAAATACCATCTCTCCACATTTAGCCAGGCTTCTTAGAGTGTCAGATCCACTGGCTAAACAGGAGTCACCAAGCACAGGTTTGCGTCCAGTACCAGGCTGGACACGGCGGGTACCTGAGGAAGCATCGGGGCACAGCGTCTGCTCTCAAATCAGTCTGGCTAAAGCATGAGACAAAGGAAATGGAAACAGTGAAGAAGACATAGCACAAGAGGGTTCTACTTTGTAGCAGAAGACAGACAAAAGCTAGAGTAGGTGGAAAAGGTTCATGAGAAGAGGTTATCATTAGCAGGAATGTGGGAGCCATGCTGGTGGCCTAACTGGCACGCCAGGCGGGGCCACTCTTCAGAGAGAAGGCACAATGTGCACGGACTGTTTGCAAGACCCAGGTGAAGCCCGCGTGGCTGTGGCAGAGGGAGGGCATCCTTGTTCTCAGCCTTCGCTACTGCTTTGCAAGAGCCAGGAAAATGACACTGGCAGTAAAATCAGCTGAGCACAGCCTGGCAGGTCCTATTCCACCTCTCACAGTCACAGCTATACACTCCCAAGCGACTCAGTCTCCTCCCTGTAAATGCAATGGGAGTCTGTGTCGGCTGGAGTCGGGATGAGAAATGACAGGGACCAAGCTTCCAGCGACCAGTGCTATAGACCTTTAACCGCATTGTTGCAGACTTTCTGGTTTCTGACCTAAGTTAATGGAGAATAACCGTCCCCCTCCCTGTCCCAGAAGTCAGTGTCCCTCTCCTTCCACAGAGTGCTCTTTCTACTGAATGTGTGGCATAAAATTAAGTTTCCTCATGCTGTGCTGAGGAGGCAGAGCCAGGCCCATTGTCCTGCTGCAGGACCTGCCAGGGCTCTGGTCCACCTGCACATGCTGGCCTGAACCCTGACCATCAATGTCCATCCCTCTCTGGGTGTTGAAGATCTAAAGCGGCCTGCACCCTCCTGGCTTCTCCGGGACCTAATAAATGGCTGCCAGCTGCAGTGGCCCGCCAGAGCCAGGAGCTCGGCGAATGGAGTCGGCTGCCCTAAGTGGTGGCAGCTCCGGCCTGGCCCACTGCATCCATTTTTCTTCCCGAGAGGCCCGGCGGTGTGATCCGCCCTGGGAGGGCATCCGGAAAGTGCTGACTGGCCTGGAGGACACACAGTGGGCCTGGCAGGGAGCTGCTCCCAGTTGAAGAGGCTGAGCTCAGAAAGGAAGGATTGCGCTGACCTCCGCAGCAGGGACCAGGTTTGTGAGCAGCACCCAGGGTAGGCGGTTGCTAGGGTTGGGTGCAAACAAACAACCCACCCACTGAAAATGCTTTGGGAGGCGGGCTGGTCTAATGAGCCAGCCCCGGGTGCCACTCAACCCGGTTTCGGGCCACTGAGTCCAAGTTTCTGCCACAGACCCAGGGCTGAGGCCGTTTCCAAAGAGCTAGATAATTATTTTCCACCGGAGCCGGCTCAGAGGTTTGGATTCACTCTCTCTGCTCAGATTGCGCCTCGGAAATAATCAGAGAAGGGAGGAATCGGTTCTGAGAGGCCCGGCCAGGGAGGGAGAGCAGAGGCGGGTGCAGCGACTGGCAGCGGGGAGTGCTCTGGGGAGCCTGGAAGGCTCTGCGCACCTGGATGCAGGGCCCGGCAGGCGGGAGCCCTGCACTCCGAGCCCGAGGGCCTGAGGCTCCCGGGCCATAGACTGCTGGGTCAGGACCCGGACAGGGACTGGGCCGCTCCTCGGGCAAAGCTGCAGACCGGAGCCCAGCGCGTCTGCGTGTGGCCGCCGCCCTCCGCGCCAGGCGCCCGGCTTGAGCCCTTGAGCGGGGCTGGAAGACCCCGGGCAGTGTACGTCTGCACACTGGTGAGCGAGCACTGGGAGCAAGCGCGCATACGTGTGTGCGCTCATGCACGCGGCTGTGAACACAAAAGAGGACCCCAAGACGGGGACAGGCAGTAGTGAGAGGGCAAATGTGAGCCTGCCAGCGCTGGTGCACGTGGACAGGAACCAGAAGGGAACAGTGACCTGACCGGGAGTTGTAAGAGGCCAGGGAGACTCCTGAAAGTGCGTGGTGGTAGCACGCCTGTAATCCCAGTCCCGAGGAGGCTGAGGCAGGCCAGCTGGAGGCCAGCCTGGGCAATTTGGCAATTTAGCAAGACCCTGTCTCAAAATTAAACATGGCCGGGGATGTAGCTCAGGGCGAAGACTTGGGTTCAATCTTCAGCACCCCAACAAATAAATAACCCCTAGCATGTAAGCTTCTTGAGTGGAAGCATGCTTTTCTATGTATCCCACCATCATTTTCACACACTCCCTGTCACTCTGCTTGCCCCGTACCCACGTGACTACCTGGTACTAAGAGAGGCCCATGACAACTATTTGAGTTCAGGAATGGATGCCGCAATGCATGGGGGCGGGATAATCTGGAACTGGAAAGAGGCCAAAGTGCATGTCGCCAGCCCTTGCTCTTGCTTGGGACAAGCCTTCCCCACGTGCCTCCTGTGCAGGGCCTTGGGTTTTGTTCCGGCTGTCTCTCTCTCTCTGCTGTCTCTCTCTCTCTCTGCTGTCTCTCTCTCTCTCTGCTGTCTCTCTCTCTCTGCTCTCTCTCTCTCTCTCTGCTGTCTCTCTCTCTCTCTGCTGTCTCTCTCTCTCTCTGTCTCTCTCTGCCGTCCCCAGCCCCCTGGAGAAAGGAGCAGACAGTGAGAGAAGCAGAGTTCTGAACACTAGAGCTACCCAGGCAGCTTCCTCCTTCTGGGGCACCCTCCACCTGCACCTCCATTTGGGAGTCTGGACATTGATCTTCAACTTCCCCAGGTTAGAACAGCAGCTCTCCCACGCACCGCACAGGACCCTGTGGCAAGTCAAGGAGGCCAGAAGTGGACAGTGCTGGAAGCCCTGCTGGGTCCCACAGACCTTACAGGGCAGGGAGCCCATGGTGAAGTGTGGTGATGGTTGGCTGGGGTTTGAGGAGCACAACCAGAACACACCCCCTTTCCCCACAAAATCCTGGAAGGGGATGTCATGGCTGCAGAAAACGAGGCACACTATTTCTAAAAGTCAGACGTTAATGTGCTGTGAGTCGCATGTTCTTCAGGGCCCCTCACATTCAGGAGGGGCTCTCCAAGTAGGCCTGGAGCAAGCAGCCCTGCCCTCTCTACTTGGACACCTCTGCTCAGGCTATCTACTGTCCCTCAGGCTTCAAGGGCAGAGAACAGCACATTCTTCCTTCAGCTGCAAAGGAAGACACTGAAAACTTCGCCCTGTGGGTAATGGTTTTTTATGAGAAGGAAAGGATCGGATTTCACCCTTCTCAACCTGATTGAAAGACTCATCAGAAATAACAAACTTAACAGGATAATTAGGAAATTATCCTCTTACAAATTGGCAGATGTCTCCTTTCTTTTCCATGGGAGGAGAAGTGAAGGGTGTTGTTTTTCTTTTACCATGGTGAAGCTGCTGTGATTAACCAAGCCACGGAATGGTTCACTTCTGGCTAAGCAGACAGCTTTCTGTGCAGGGCCCACCTGCTGATGCCCTCCCACACCACATGCGCTGCTCCCACAGGGCCTTGCTAGAAAGGAAAACTTCAGTCTTGGTTAAAGAGCTCTGTAAACGTGGCCTGTCCATATCCTGGAGACGGAGAGCTAGCCCAAGGCTAGGAGAAGGCTTCTCAGAACTAGCCAGACATGTATTTGTTTAAAAGGATTAAGTGCACTCAGTCTGAGCCTGCTCAATACTGCCCTTTTCTGAGCTTATAGAAAACAGTGCAGATATTCCACAGAGAACCCAGAAAGTCCCTAAAGATACCTGAAAGAATTTGTGTTTCATAGCAGGAGGAAATTTCTAAGATTTACCACTCAGAACTCTGAAAAGTTAATGGAAATAAGACTAGAAGCCCAATGGTAAAATCAGAATTAATCTCAGCTGCCTCCTTCCACTAAGGCATTGTGCCTCACTCTTCCCCCACTCCACACCCAGCACAACTCCACAGGCTGGACAGACATCGTAGATGTGTTGTGAGCCCTCTGGGATTTTCTGTATGCTAAAAGAATAACTAAAAGATGTATCTACCTATACGTATCTTAGTGCTTCCGTTTAACATTTGATAATTCAAAATGCTTTTACACAGTCTCTCACTTAATGCAATCCTCATAACCACACTGTGTGGCCTTATTATTCTTGATGTCATCAAAGAAGAAACTGGAACTGAGGTTGAGGCAGATAAAACATCTGGTATAATTTTTACAGTTTCCAGATGAATCGTCCCCCAGAGATTCATGTATGGAAGGCTTAGCGCCCAGCCCAGCAAAATTCAGAGGTGAAGCATTTGGGAGGGAATTTGGATCTGGAAGACTGTAACCTCAAAAATGGATTAATCCATTGCTTACTCTGCTATTGGGAGGTGGCAGAATTAGGGAGGTGGCACCTAATGGATAGAGGTAGGTCCCCAGGGGGCATGCTCTTGAGCATTTTTTTTTTTACTTTAAAGAGAGAAAAGTAAGTAAAACTAAAAACAGTAATACAAAATTTCAAAACAGGATAATAAGAAATCAACAATGGTTAATATACTGCATATCATTGTCTTGAAAGTAGTTGCTCGGATTACAAGATGCAGGCATGCAAAATTAATCAACCAATATAAACACCAACTGATCCCTTCAATGAACTAAAAGAAATTAGTAGTATGATTATGTTAGCTATCATATACACATACAAATGTATATGTATATGTATATGTATATGTATATGTATATGTATTCTTTTCCTTTCCTTCATTTCTCCACACTCATCCCAATTATTCTTCCCTTGTAAGCAGTTTCTTTTCCCTTTCTCAATATCTACTTTAGATTTTACCTCTTACTTACTCTTATACTAGGGAGGCAAGATGATGCTTATACATATACCTTTGATTTATTTCACCTATGAGTATGGTCTCTAGCTGTGATCATTTACCCATAAAAGCCTTGAGTTTCTCCTGCTCTATAGCTGAATAGTATTCCATTATGTAAAAATACCCCATGTTTTTTATCCATTCCTCAGATGATGGGCATTTGGGTTGTTTCCAAGATTTAGCTATTACAAATTGTGCTGCTGTAGACAAAGATGCATATATGTTGTTATGGTATGATGTTTTTAATTTTTCTAGGAAAATATCCAGAAGGGGAATAGCTGGATGGAATGGGATCTCTAATTCTAGTTTTTTGAGGAATCTCCACACTGATTTCCACAATGGTTGTATCAGTCTACACTCCTACCAACAGTGAAGAAGGGTTCCTTTTTCCCCATAGCCTCACCAGCATTTGTTATTCATTGATTTCTTGATATTGGCCATTCTTTGTGGGGTGAGATGGAATCTCAGTATCATTTTAATTTGCATTTCTTGGAGGATCAGTGATATTGAACACTTTTTCATTTATTTGTTTGCCAATTGTATTTCTTCATCTGAGATGTGTATATTCATCTCAGATGCCCATTTTTGTATTAAATCTTTGAATTTGAAAGTTCTGATTATTTTCAATTCTTTATATGTTCTAAATAGAAGTCTTTTATCTGAGGGACAGTTGGCTAAATTTTTTTTCCCAATTTGTGGGCTTTCTTTTCACCATGTTGGTGATTTCTTTTGTTGTGCAAAAACTTTTTAATAAGATAAGATTCCATTTGTTGATTCTTTGACATATTTCCCATGAATTTGGTTTTTGTTCATAAACTCTCTGCGTATCCCTACATCTTCAAGATTTCTACCTACCTTATCTTCCAATAGATTTAATATTTAGGCCCTTGATCCATTTTGACTTTAATACATGATAATAGACATGAGTCTAGTTTTAGTCTTCAGCATGTGGATAGCCAATTTTTCCAACATTATTTATTAAAGCGGCTTTCCTCCACTGAACCTATTTGGCCCCTTTCTCAAATATAAGGTTACTGAGCATCTTTGTAGTTGTGTCTGCATCTTCTAATCTGTTCTATTGATTCTCAGGGCTGGGATTTTGTTTTGTTTTGTTTTTGCCAGTACCATGCTGATTTTGTCACAGTAGCTTTGTAGTATAATTTCAAGTCAGGGATTGTGATGCCTCCTGCCTTGCCTCTGTTGCTCAGGATTGCCTTTGTTATTCGAGGTCTCTTCTGTTGCCAAATGAATTTTAGGAATGTTTTCTCTAGATCTGTGAAGTATATTGATGCTATTTGATCAGGATTGCATTAAATCTATATAACAGTTTGAGACTATGGCTATTTTCACAATATTGGTTCTTCCTATCCATGAGCAAGGGATAGCTTTCCATTTTCTGACATCCTCTTTAATCCCTTTTTTCAAAGTACTGTAATTTTCAATAATATAGTTCTTTTTTTTCCTTTGTTAGGTTGATTCCTAAGGATTTTATTTTTTTGGCTACTATTGTGAAGAGTGTGGTTTCCCTAATTTCTCCCTTAGTGAGTTTGGTGTTTGTGTACAGGAATACTATTGATTTTTGAGTCTGGCTTTGTATCTAGCTATGTGACTGAATCTGGTTATTAATACTAGAAGTCCTTTGGTGGAGTTTTTGGGGTCTTCTATGTAGACTATCATATCATCTATGAATAATGATAATTTTAATTTCTTTTCTTATCCTTATTCCTTTTATTTCTCTCTCTTCTAATTGCTCTGGCTAATATTTGCAGAACTATATTGAATAGAAGTGGTGATAATAGACATCCTTGTGATTATAGAGTGAAAGCTTTCAGTTTTTGTCCATTTACCATGATGCTGGCTGTTGGTTTCTCATGGATGACTATTATCTCTTTTGATCATTCTTGGTTTAAAGTTCACTTTATCTGCAAACAGAATAACTACCCCTGCTTTATCTGAATGGGGTATTGTTGCATGGGGTATTGTTTTGCATCCTTTGACTTTCAGTCTATGAATTTCTTTTTTAATTAAATGTATTTCTTGTATGCAACATCTTGTTTGGTCTTGTTTCTTGATTCACTCTCCCACTCTGCTTCTTTTGATTGGTGAATTGAGGCCATTTACATTGATAATTATAAGTGATAAGTATTGGCATGTGTTTGTCATGCTGTTTTCCTGCTGTTTGTTCTCTACTTTTCCTCTCTGTTTAATTGTTTGCCCTACTTGATAGTTTCTTTCTGTTTTTGTTATGGAATTGTGGTCATTTTTGTCTCTGCCTAGAATATCTTTCAATTCCCTTTGTAGTGTTGGTTTGGTGGTCATGAATTTCTTCAGTTATTCTTTGTCATGGAAGTATTTTATTTCTTCATTAATTTTGAAAGATAGTTTTTCAAATTTCATCAATCTGAGTTGGTAGTTGTTTTCTGTGAGGACTTGAAATACTTCACTCCAAGCTCTTCTTGAGTTAGTCGTTTGGGTTGAGAAGTCTGTCATGATTCTGATGGGCTTTCCTTTATAGGTGATTTGTTTCTTTTCTCTAACAGCCCTTAATATTTTGTTCTTGTGCTGAATTTTTAGGATCTTGATTATTGTATGTCTGGATGTGGATTTATTTCAGTTATAGCTGAAGGAGTTCTATATGCATCACTTATGTTCTATATGCATCACAGATGCTTTTCCCATACTTGGGAAATTTTCTACCATTATTTCTATAAATATGTTTACATCATTTGTGTGTACTCCTGCTTTTTCATTGATACCAATTATTCTTATATTATTTTTCTTTGTGTCATCTTGCAGCTGTTGAATTGTTACTTCCTGCTCTTTTTTTATTTTCAAGAGACCTTTCCTTTCATGACTAGCTGCAGCTAATCCTGTCTTCAAAGTCTGAAAGTCTGTCTTCAGTTTCATTCAAGCAGTTTGGATAGCTTTCAATGGAATTTTGAATTTCCTGGATATCTCTTTGAATATGTTTCATGCATTCCATTTCTTTCCTATGTATGTCAGTCACTCTCAATTTCCATCCTCTTTCTACCATCATCTACTTTTTTATCTACCTGTACTCTAGATTTGGTGAAATTTCCATTATAAGTGTTGACATTTATTCTTCTTTTTTTTTCCTGAGAGATTATTTGTGATCTGATTTCCTCTCTAGCCTTATGGAATTGTTTCTTTACTTTGGTTGCTGTCTTTTCAGAGCTTTCAGGTGTTTGTTTTCTAATTTCTTCTATGCCAATGTCTTCTGGACTTGTTCTGGGTGGACTGGAAGTCTGAGATTGCATTTTGTGTCTTAGTGTTGTCATTTTTCTATTTCAAAAATTTTTTATTTTGTTTTCTGTGATGATCCTCGTAAGTTTTTATAGTGAGTATCTGTATCACTAGTACCAGGGCCTCTCTAGGAAAAGTCTGATCTTCGGGGATGTCTTCTGTATGTAGGAGATTCTTGGTTTGTTTCTGTCACAAGATCTTGCCTTCTCAATTAATTAAGAGTGGGATGTTTGTATCTGTTAGGCTTAGTCCCAAGTCCTTTGATGTAGGAAGTTATTACCTCAGAGCTTCCCAGTATTGTTTTAGAATGAAGAGCCATTGATTACAATGGATATGACATCATAGCTAGAGTAGTAAAATTAGCAATAACAGTAGCATCAAGCACAATGTAGAAACTGACAAACTGTGGTGACTATTATTTTCATAGGTTAGTAGTAGAGTTTATAGTTATATAATAGAACATATCAGAAATTAGGAGTTTGTATATAAAGTGTTCCACATTGGTAGAGTGGTTTTACGCTGTGATAGAAAAATTTACAGAGTATAATGCATAAAACAAAGATAACTGGAAAGGAAATAGAAGCAAGGCTGGAGGACAGAAGATGATCACATAAGGTTTGGGAAACTAGAGAAGAAGGTAGAAAAAAATGAAATATTCAAAGGATTATTTAAACTTGGTTTCTGGATTTGGGGAATGGGATTAGTTTTCTATGACTGGAGTTCTCCCCAGCTATTTAGGAGAGAAAGAAAAAGAGAAAAAAAAAGAAAGATGAAGAAAAAGAAAATAAAGAGAAACAAAGAAAAACAAATCATCAAAAAATAAGAAAGTCCTGGGGTTCTTTTTGAGTTGGTTACCAATCCCACAGAGACTTCAGTCAGCTGTTGGCTCATATATATTGGCTCATATTATAGTTGCTTTGAGTCTTTCTTGTCCATCCTGTGCACCCTTGTTAGGACCCTCCCATGTTGGAAGCTGGAGTTCCTTCTGGTCTCTGGGCCTTCCTGAGCAGTCATGGCTGTAGCAAGGAGAGAGGCCATTGTCTGGGCTTTCTAGTGTGGTTCACCTGGGTCATGGTAGTGGAGAAGCTTTTGGGAGGGGCTGCTCTCCTGCCCAGTGTTCACTTGGCTTCTCACTGAATTCCCATGCAACAAAAAGGCTGTGGAAGGGGCTGTTCTCCTCTCTGGTATTCACTCCCTTGAGCATATTTTGTCACCAGCCTCTTCTCTCTCTTTCTCTTTGCTGCCCAGCCAGCATGAGCTTGCTCCATCACGTACTCCCCACCATCATGCTCTGCCTCACTTCAGGCCCAGATGCAACATAACCAAGTGACTGTGGGCTGAACCCTCTTGAACATAAGCCAAAATCAATCTTTGTTTCTTGGTTGATTTTTTTTCAGATATTTTGTCACAGTGTTGGAAAGCTGACCAACACAGTAATATACGGTCATTAGAGTGTACCCAAGCTGTGATTGAGGCTATCCTTCCAGGTCAGTAAGAATGACAATAGTCGCCTTTAGTTCTGCATGAAAAGGATCTCATAACTAAATTAACATTCTATTATAAATCACCAGTAGCAGTTTTGTGTGTTGCCCCTTTCAGATGAATTTGCATTTGAATAGGAAACAATTCATAGTTCAAATGAACATAGTATGAATGGCAATAAGTTCAGTACCAGGCTAAATATGGGAAATAAACATAAGGCTTACAGTGAACCATAGTCTCTTGAGTTGTGAAAGTTTTGGCCAAGTTTTAGCTCTAACAACCTCTGCAAGCTTCCTGGATGCCTCTCTGACTTCAGCCTAAACCCTTGCAATCTTCTCTGTGTGGTGCCAGCCACTTGCTTCAGCAGCAGCTTCAGAAGAAAACATGCCCTAGTATAGTGGCCCATGACCACAAATCAGCATCACTAATAACTTCTTAGAGGTAAACTGCATACATTAAAGACTCAGTCACCAGCCAAGTTGATCATCAGGCAGGCACCTTTGGAGGCAGTAGAACTTTTGGAGGTGGAGCCTATGGGGAGGCAGTTAGGTTATTGGAGGCATTCCCTTGAAGAGGATAGTGGGAATTCTTTCCCTCTTCCCTTTTATTTCCCACTTATCAGCTGCTTTGAGGTAAGCAGCTTCCTCCCCTATGATGCACAATTTCACCAGTGGTCAAAAGTAGTGGGACCAAATGACAGTTGATGGCAACTTCTGAAATCACGGGCCAAGGTGAATTTTTCCTCATTTAAGTTGATTATTTCAGGCCTTTTCTCATGACAACAGAAATCTGAAGAATGCACAAGGCATCCACATAAGTCTGAGTATTCATTGCTTATAAGAGGTACCCAGACGCCTCCCAAACCTTGCTGAGGGGCCCCATGCCTATTTGTTATCTAACTATGCCACTATTTCCTAGTGTTTGCCTCTGCATGCACTCTATTCCTCTTGTTTTGACAGCTCCTTCTTAGTTGCCTATTTACCATTTAAAGCCCAATCCAAAGATTTACCCTCTAGAGACTTCTCTTGTTTTCTCACAGCTGAATTTTACCTGCTCCTTCCCCGTCCACTGCAGCACCTGCACATATCTCACTAACTGTGCTGCCATTGTTCCTCTTCATGACCCTGACAGTGGATTATAGTCTCAAGATCAAGGACTTTGCTTTTTTATTTCCCAATATTCCCATTACCTAGCATCGTGCCCCAGGAATATGGTAGGTGCCCAATAAATGTGTGTTAAATAAATGAGTATGTGGATGCATGAGCCTAAACATTGTATCATTCCTCACTGAGTAACAGACAGGCAACTTGCCTGTGGTGCATAGATAGTTTCTTTAGAGCCTAATCTGGTCCCCAGGCATTCTTATTCTTAGCTCAGGATAGTAGGTAATCATTTGGTTTATTTCACCCAGACTCCATGTCTTTAGGTAATATAATTGTTAAACAAGAGATGTTTTTGGCTACTTTGTGACAGATAATTATGTCATACACACAAAAACACATAAAATTCTTCGCTGTGGGCCATTGAGCTGTGATTTGATGAGGTCACAGCCTGGTCTTGATTATCTCTTTATCTCCTCATGTGCATATTTTTAAATGGCACCGACCTATCACAATGGTATCTAGACCAAATATTAACACATTTATAATGCCCAGGAACCAACTTGTGGCAATTAGCTGCATTCATGTTTTTAATTTTTCTCCCTTTGAAGTTTAATAGATGGTTATTATGATGTAGTCTGCACTGCCTCCAAGTCTTCAGGCTGTTTGCAGCCTGTCTACAGCGAAAGAAAATTAGACTCCAGAAGGAAACTGCGTAGAACATAATGTCACTCTTTGGATTCAGTTCTAAGTGCTGCTTTGCCTACATCTTCTCTGTGCAGTCAGAATGAAAAAAGATTTGCAGAGTGTAGGTTGCAGGTTAGGCCAATTCTCAGGGAAAGAAGGTGAACCAGGAGGGGGCTGGCAGCCCCAGGGAGAAACAATGAGCTGGGCAGCAACACTAGTCCCAAGAAAAGCCCAAAGTTATCATGAGCAGAAAAATAGTGTGGGATATTACTTCAGAAGTAACTCCTTTCACACAGAAGGCTGGAGCTGAAGAAATCCAGTATAGCATCCACCATATTTGAGAGGATTTAATAAAGAGCCATTATGAAGAGTGAGAAGGAGTTAATTGTTCAAGACCAAGCCAGAGAACAACTTCACTCCAGGGTTTCTGAAGCCACACTGTTACAGAGTCTGGGTGGATGACCACCACACTAGATAGTTAGAGAAAAGGCACTGACTAGACATAGACCCCCTGAGAAGTGTAAGCTCAGGCCTGGAAAGATGCAAGGTCCCCATCCTCTTTGGGAGAAGGCAGTCATGTGTGGCTTCTAAAGGTAGAGAAGTCTTAAAGTGCAGGGATTAAGTTCAATAGTCCATCTAAAACCCTTCTCTGCTTCCTACATACAGCACAGAAATTAGTGGTTTGATTGCTTTCCCCATTCACCAGCATGAGCAAGGACATGTCTCAGCTTGGACTGTTCACACATCCTGGGGTGTAGGGACAGAGGGGCCTCTGGTGCAGGAGGAATCAGCACATAAACACACAGGCCATGAAGCTCGGCAGAAAAAACTGCTGTGCTGGATTCCAGTACTACTGGTACTGGAGAGAAAACATTCATTCAAGAATACACATGGATTTTTTGGTGGGGATTCATTTCTTTTTCCCTTTTTTTTTCTTCCATTGGTTTTCTGGGGTTTGAGTTTTTCCCTTTTTTTTCTTTTAAGATTTTCCTCTTTTTACTTTTTCTTTTTGCTCCTTTGTTGTTATTCTTGTTGTTGTTGTTGTTTTCTGTTACTTGTATCTAATTCCAAAGTTTATTTTACTCATTAGTAGGATTCTGTATCTCATTTTTCTGTCTTCCTCCTTAACTTCCCTTGCTTAATTTGACAATTTTCTTCCTTCATTCTCTCTTCAACACTCCCCTCTATATTTGCTACTATAAGTATTAATCTTTATTAGACTGTATATTGTTAGCTCTCTACTATTACTGTTGAATTCTCTTCTTTTGATAGTGGAGCTATGGTTCTTACATTTAGTAGACATTTATGATATGTCAATATTTTGTTTCTCTTAGTTTTTATGCTACAATAATTATAGATCTCATTGCTACAGATAAAGGTAGTACATTAGGCATTCTTATGGTAAGTCAATATCCAATTTGTCTTTGACACTATTATTGTTGCTGATTTTGTTGCTATTGCCAGGGCAGGATATTTGTTGCTATTAATTTGTTTTCCCTTTGTGCCAACCTATATATTACCTTTGTGTCATTAACAATACTGCAGTTCACTCCTGGAGAACCCAGTGCTGAGCCAACTATATCCATCCTCCTATCCCAAACTAGTGGAAGGGATTGAATAATGGGTCAGAGGCAAAGGCCTATACTTAATCACACTCAGAGTGCATCCTTGCAAAATAGATACTAAATTAAGACACTAAATGAAGAGCAACAAACTCTTTTCACTGTAATGAACTCACAGCCTTAAACAGAAGGAAAAAAGAAATAAGAAGATAATATACCTCCCAAAACTCTCAACTCCTACAAAGTGAAATATAGGGCATTAAGGGGGAGGAGATTAAAAGCAACACAGCTGAATTGTTCAAAATTATAAAATAGAAGATAAAAAGCAGATCAATAGGTGCTTTGTGAGTTCATGGAAGGGATGTAACTAAACAGATAACAGGCTTAATAAAACAATCAAGTTTACAGATGACCCTAATAAAAAGCTAGTCAAGCTTAAAAAAACTGAAACACAACATAAATGAAGAGTTTATCAAAGAATTAGAGTCTATGAAAAGATACCAAACATACATCCAGGAGATTAAAAATTCTATTAAAAATATAGACAGCAGATGTGACCATGGTGAGGAGCGAGTATCAGAACTAGAAGATATGGCTGATTTTAGTAGCTAATTACTCACAGATACCTTAAAAACAACAAGAAAACGTGAAAAATGGATCCCAGCCCAGCAATAGGTTCTCCAGGGAGTGTACTGCGGTACTGTTAGTGACACAAAGGCAGTTTATAGATTGGAATACAGAGAAAACCAATTAATAGCAACATCTCCCCCACCTTGGCTGCCAGATGGCACAAAGACTACTCCGAAATTAACTGCCATTAGTGAAAAATCAAAAGGCAACACAAGTGGAATTAAAAACCTGTTTAGATAAATATCAATAGAAAGCTTTAAAAATACAGCAAAAAGATTAACACACAAATGAGTAAGGCATGTATAACACCAAATACCCATGATCAGAAAGAACCTCTCCACAACACATCATGGACAAAATCCCAGAAATTCATCACAATAACAATCTTAAAGCTGTAAGAGAAAAGCAAGGAATCACTTACAAAGTTAAATCCATTAGAATTACAACAGACTTTTCAACACAAATCTTAAAAGCCAGGAGAGCTTGGAGTGAAGCATTTCAAGCCCTAAAACAAAACAACTTCCAACAATATTGGTGCAATCTGAAAATCTGTCTTTCAAAATTGATGGAGAAATAAGGAATTTCTATGACAAAGAGAACATTAAGTAATACATGACTATTAAAATAACACTCAAAAAAAATTCTCAAGGATATCCTTGAAAGAGACAATGAAGTCAACCATGTAAAAATTCTAAGACAATGCATGTACTAGACAGCAGTCACACAGGAAGGAAAAAAGTGTATCAGCACAAGGATAACAGTGAAGTAACAAACATAATAAGTCAATGCCTTTTAGTAATAACTCTGTCATGGTTTATGTCAATCAAAAAATATGTTAAAAAATAAAAGAAAAAATAAAATAAAGAGCAGAGAAACATCAACACAATTAAATTATATTGGGGACCTCAATATCCTTCTTTCAGAATAGACAAATCAACTTGACAAGCCTCATGAATTATGGACTGGACAAAATCTAGCATTTGTGATTAGTTCATTGTCTAGCACTTGGATTGGTGGTATGAGTGATTCACCCACCCAGGGGTGGAGCCAGGATGTGATGTAATGGCAGGAAGAAGGTGTGTCTCTCTCTCTTGCTGGTTTTGCCTTGCTGTTTGCAGCCACCATGAACTGTGGCCCCACATGCCACCCTGCCTTGGAGCCAACTAAGTATGGACTGAAACCTCTAAGAACTGTAAGAAATAAACCTTTCCTTCCCTAACTTAGGCGTCAGGTATTTTGTCTTAGCAATGAATAAAAAGTAACTAAGACAAACTCTAAATGTCAATTCCCCAATTAAAAGACACAGATTGGCAGAATGAATCAAGAAACAAAACCCAGAGGTATGCTATATACAAGAAACATTAATGCAAGAAGAAATTCATAGATAAAAAATTAAAAGATGGAAAACAATACTCCACACAATGGAAATCCCAAAACAAGCAAGAGAATTTATCCTGTTTTCAGAAAAAGTGAACTTGAAGCCAAATGGATCAGATGAAACAAAGAATGTTACTATGTATTGGTTAAGGAAACAATTCAACATCAAGAGATAACAACTATAAATATAATTGTACTAAACACCAAGACACTCAACTTCATAATGCAAACAAAACAGCAGACAGCTGAGAATATAGCTCAGTGGCATAAGTGCCTGCCTGGCAAGCACTAAGTCATGAGTTCAATTCCTGGCAATAAAATAAAATAAAATAAAGAGCAGATAAACATCAACACAATTAAATTATAGTGGGGGACCTCAATATCTTACTGTCAGAATAGACAAATCAACTTGACAAAAAAAATCAATGAAGAAATATCAGAGTTGAACCAAACTTTTAAACAAATGAGCTTAATAGATATCTACAGTGTTTCTCACCCAGCAGCAGAATATGCATTCTTCTTAGTAGAACACAGAACCTTCCCCTGAATACACCACATGCCAGCCATAAAGCATGCTTAACTAAATGCAAAAGAATAAAAATTATACCATGCATATTATCAGGTCACAACAAAACTAGAAGTCAATGGCAAAAGAAACCACAGAAATTATGCAAACACATGGAAATTTACATATTCCCTCTGGGTATATACATGGCTGTTCCCTCACATAGCTTGTATCACTGGTGGTACAAGTGGATCTAATCATATTTATCAGGATTTTTATTAATAAAATTAATAAAAAGTCTAAAAGTAATGAATCTATCACTGCTCGAGTAATACCAATTAAAAATTATTATGATAAGCAACAAATTTATTTATTTCATTAAAACAAAATTTGTAAGTTTCTTTAAAACACTTTATACATAAATGTGGCTGACTTGCAGAGTGTACAAAACATCATAACACATTTGGCTTTTTTTGCAGCACCCATCTTCCCCAATAATTTTGGATAACATTCTCTGTGTTGCTTGTGTGCATTCTTGCTGATCTTAAGTAAACTTCTTTAGAATGAATGTGGGTTTTTAAAATTAATTATCACCTGTGGCACTTCTTCATGGGTTAACAGTTTATCAATAACTATTTCTCTAAATTTTAACATAGAAATCTTAAAATATGCCATTGCTGCTATATATTATAAGCACATACAACTCATATGCCACAAACTAGTGAATTACAATTTTATACCATTTTAATGTTTTTCTTAATAAAATATACTAACACAAAGACAGTTATTGTTATCCTATACATGAATTATTATTAAACTCTAACCCTTGGTGATTCTTCTTTTTTGGGGGGATTTTCATTTACAAGTAATATATAATTTTTATACACATCTATGTATACTATAATCTATTCATTTTTTAGTTTTAAGAGTATTTCAGTTTTGTAAAATTTTTCCCATTACACTATCAAAAATAGAAATTGTGGGATTCTTTTAATTTAATGAAATACGTTATTGATTATTATAATAATTTTTAAGTTGATATGACTAGTACTAATATTTATATTTGGTCAGTAATTATTCAGATTCAATCAACTAACTGGATTTGATTCATATAGACTTTTTATTCATTTTATTAGTAAAAAAACTGATAAAAGTGATTAGATCTGTTTGTACCACCAGTAGTACAAGCCACCTAGTAGGACAGCCATGATGTACCACTGGCAGTTCAAGCTGGTGGGGTGATCAAATTCAAATCAGAGCATCCCAGCAGTGAAATATATGAATTACAGCCCCATCATGAACATGTTAAATAATACATCTTGAATAATAATCAGTGAGTCACAGAGATCAAGAAACATATTAAACTGTTCCTAGAATCAAGTGATAATGCTAGTACAACACACCAGAACTATGGGACATGAGGACCACACTCCTGAAAGAAAGCTGATGGCTGTGAATGCCAAAGTCTAAAATTCAGAGTGAGGCCAAATAAATAACCTAATAACGCAGGTCAAAGTATTAGAAAAACAAGACTAATTCAAACGAAAAACTAGTACAAGGAAAGAAATGATGAAGATCAGGGCAGAAATTGATGAAATTGAGAGTTGAAAAATAATACAAAGAAGCAATGATCGAGGAGCTGGTTCTTTGAAAGAATAAATAAAAAAAAATAAAATAAAATAGACAAACCCTTATTCGATATAACAGCAAAAAAAAAAAAGACCTAAATCAAAGCTATTAGTAATTCAAAAGGTGAAATCACAAGATGCTGCCAAAATCCAGATTATTAATAACTACTTTTAAAACCATGTTCCAATAAGAGAATTCATGAACAGAATAGATTCTTAAATACACATAAATTATCAAAACTGAGCCAAGCATTTATAACTGCTCTAAAAAAATCCAGTAACAGGCAATGAATTTGAAGTAGCAATTAAAAAAAATCTTACCAACTATGAAAAATCCAGGATCCAATGGATTTACCACTGAAATTTCCAACAACTTAAAGGAGGATCGAATATCAATACTGCTCAGACTTTTTTTTTTTTTTGCAGTACCAGGGATCGAACTCACAACCTTGCGTTTGCCAGGCAGGCACTTATGCCACTGAGCTAAATCCCCAGCCCCTTCTCAGACTTTTTAATGAAATCGAAAGAGGAGTATTTCCAAACTTACCCACATGCAAAAGATTGAATCTAGCACTACTCTGATTCCAATATCATATTCCAATACCAATAAAGAGGGGGGCAATCTCTTTATTGAGCATATACACAAAAATCCACAACAAAGTATGAGCAAAAGAATAAAAGAAATAATCAAAAACTCATACATCATGACCAAGTAAGCCTCATACCAAGGAAGCAAGGATGCTTCAGTATATGGAAATCAAAAATATAATGCATTACATAAGATGTAGCAAGGACATAAATCACATGATCATCTCAATAGATGAAGCAAAAGCTCTTGAAAAAATACAACATTCATTCCTGATTTTAAAACATTCTGAATAGATACAGGTGGACCTTATCTCAATCTGATAAAAACTTTCATGGTAAACCTACTACCAACATCATATTAAAAGAGGAAAAGCTGTGGCCCTGAAGCAAGGCCAGCAGATTGCTATAGCTGCTGGTTTCAAGCAGGAGCCTAAAGAGAATTCTTTCTGTGGTCTGTTGACCATTTCAGAACTTTGGAAATGGAATGGTCAATTCATCAGAAAGAAATAGCAGGTGAGTATGGCAGACTTTTGGCAGCCCGAAGGAGAGAGGCCCTGGTGCATCAGGACCTGCACCATGAAGTGACTTGGGATGCCAGGAGAACAAGGAGCTCCTCCCCTCTCTGGTGTGCGGACTCAGAATCAAACATCTCAGGTCATCCTGTCCCCTGTCCTGTCTCCCCCCCACCTTAGAAAGTGGGAGCCAGTGAACTACACATCTTGTGAAAAGATTGGCTATGTTATTTAGTATGAGCTCCCCATATGCAAAGTTATGGACAACCATTTGGAAGAAAACAAGAGCAATATGACAGACAGTGAAGATCTCTGGTTGTCTAGCTTTGAAATTTATGCTTTCTTATGTCCCGTTCTGTTCTGTTGTGTTCTGTTTAATTTTACCCCCTTTAAAATAAAATTTAAAATTTAAAAAAAAGAGAAAAAGCTGAAAACTTTTTCTCCAAAACGAAGGACAAGACAAGGATATTCTCTATCACCATTCCTATTTATTACAGTGTTTGAAACATTAGCCAGAGAATCAGTTGAAAGAAAGAAACAAAACCGATACATGCAGGAAAGGAAGAAGTAAAATTACCATTATTTGCAGATAACATAATAGTTCACCTAGAAAACATAAAAACCCTGCCAAAAGACTCCTAGAATTAATAACCAAATTCAGTAGAATAGCAGAATATAAAATCAACATACAGACTTCTACACAGAGAATTCTACAGTGAAAACTGCAGTACTCTGGAAAAGTTCATCAAAGAGGACATTAGAAAATGGAAAGTCATCCTCTGCTTCTGGATAGGTGGAACCAACAGTCTCTTATGACCATACTTCCAAAAGCAACATACAGATTTAATGTAATTCCAATCAAAATACCAGTCACAGTCTTCAAAACACTAAACATCAAATTCTAAAATTTTTATGGAAGAAAAGATCCAGAATCACAAAAACAGTCCTGGGCAACAAGAGCAAAGCAGGAGGCATCATAATCCCAGGTTTCAAGTTACACTATAAAACTACAATGATTTAAAAAGAAAACCAGCATGGTACTGGCACAAAGAACACATGTGTGGATTAATGAAGTAGAATGGAGGACCCAGAAACAACTGCAGGCACATTCAGCTCTCTGATCTTTGGCAAAGGGGTCAAAAGCATGCAGCTAAAGGGAAGATAACCACTTCATCAAATGGTGCTAAGAAACTGGTTACCCACATGCAAAAGACTGAATCTAGACCCACATCTCTTACCATATACTAAATGATAATCAAAATGGATCAAGTGTCTAAATGTTAAAACAAAAACAATCTGCTGGGAGATAAAACAATTTGCATGAGATATAATATCAAGAATCAACAACTGGGATCATATGAATCTTGTCATATAAGCGTGGAAGCTGGTGACCATCTGGGCTCATCACTTTGCTCACTATGCCCCCTGTGCCCAAGCTTGGGGCTGCCCTAGTTTGGGGCTGTGACTTTCCCTCTTGGAACACTGCAGTCACCTCCTGCCTCCACAGTAATGCTATCCAACTCACTGAGCACACTGCTAGCAGAACAATCTTCCCAAGTGGCAAACTTGCCATGTACATCCCTAATACTCTCCATCTCCGCTGAAGTATAATAAGGGACCTCAAGACAATTTCAGAAAGTACGCCCAGTCAAAGCCATTTTCAAGATAAAAGTAGGACATTATTTACCTTTTTCACTGTGTTGACATCTTCAGTGATGGTGCAAAAGCAAACATGAGTCAAATAGCAAGGTGCATTAGTGTGAGTTAAAGCATGGCACCAAATTGTATTATGTCTGACTATTCGTATTCATCACTTCATGTACTCACAGAAGAAGTCAGTGTCACCAAACCATGTCTTTAGGATGCAGTAAAAATACTGACATTATTTAATCTCAGCCCTTGAATAAGAATCTCATGTGTAAAAGTGCAAAGTCCTCATAGAGGGACTCTGCTACATGCCAAAAACATACGAGGGCTGTCTCCCTGAAAAGCATTTGTGCGATCATGTGAGTTACAAGCTCAGCTATCTTTGTCCTCCTAGTTAACATAACATCACTTTTACTTAAAAGCATGATTGAATGTCAACCCCTGATTATACTCTCACTTGGGTATTTGGCAGTCATTTTCTCAAAAAATAATAGAGTAAGCCTTTCACTTTAAAACTAAAAAGTGTTTGATGCCAGTGACAAAATGGAGTGTCTCAAACAAAAATTAGAATTTTGAAAACATGTCTTTCACTTTGAGCATGGCAGCTTACTAACAATGACTTTCCTGATGAGTTTGGTGGTGATTTTGACAAACATGTAGGTTTATTTTAGATCTCATTTAAGGAAAAGTGCTCACATTTGGAAGATATGCATAGCTCAGTGAGCCACGATTTTCTAAATGGCCAAGTATAAAATGACAAAATCGTGATTAAATAAAAATGGTATATGAAAGTACAAAGTGAACCAATGGATTTTAATGTAACAGTTTGAAGTGTTCATTAATATAGCTTCTGAGGCCTCATTGCAACTAACTTTCAAGAAAATGCCACCTACCCAATTTCGGTGTAGCACCGAAGTATATACATAATTATCTAAAAGGACTTCAGCTTTTGGCAGTTATACATCTGCGTAAAGCAGGTTTTTCTTCATGTACTTCAATCAAAAAGTGTATTGCAAAAAACTGATGATAATCCAGCTTTCTTATGTTAACCCAGACATTTCTCACATTTTTTTTGTCTTGGGAAATAAAAACATACTATTTCTGTACCATGCCATAGCCCTGTTGTTTCTTTAAATGATTAATAAAATATTCAATATTTCTTCTTTCCATTTTGAATGTAACAAATATCAATAGGGACATCTACATAATCACAAACCTTTTGGCAGTTCAGAAAATTTTAAAAATGTAAAAGTATGAAAACCAGGGAGTTTGAGAATTGATCAGCTACAAAAGTAAGAATTTAACTTCTTTGCACAACAAATGAGGTCACTCATTCTCTAGCCTGTGTCACCTTTCCTGAACTAGTTGAAATCTCGACTACCACGTACAGACCTACACCCCCATCTTCCTTTCTGGTTCTGAAAAAACTGAGAAACAAAACAAAAAGTTCCAGTGTAGAGCAATATATCCCCTTTCTTACTAGTAGAGGCTCAGCTGGAAGACATCTGTTGGCACAAGAGCCAAACCACCCTGTTGCAGGCATTCCTGCACTAGGGAATGCCACTTTAAATGATTAATAAAATATTCAATATTTGAGAAATATTGAATTTCTCAGGAAAATCAGAACACAAGGCTCCCTGTGGGCACCTGCTCCCGAGAGGAAGGAGAGGACAGAGCTGACCGTGCATGCCCAGCGGTCACAGCAGCCTCCCCACCAGAGTGAGGCCCGTGAGCAGGGGTAGCAGGTCACGCATCAGGACAATCCTCGTAGGAGCTGCAGGTAAAATATGGTGTTCTTGTGGGCAAGAACATATTGTAAGTCTGTGAGTCTTTGTTTTATCTTTCTAATACTTTTTCCTATTATTGTATACTGATTCTCTTTTACTACTACTATTTTTAAACCTAAAACTCTATTTTGTGTAATTTTAAAGATGCCATATAAAAACTTTTTAAAACTTCCTTTATGCCTGGTTTACCTTTTTCAGCCCTTTACTTTCTTTAATCTCTCAATGTCGTCACATTTTAGCTGTATCTTTTCCAAGGAGCATACAACTGAACTTCTGATGGTAATCGTGGGAATTGTTGAATTAATTCATTCATTTCATATCTACTTTTTCTCTTGAAAGTGTTTAAACCTATACAGTGAAAACCACTGCCACCCACAACTAAGATCTACCAACTGTTAAATTCTTGCCAAACTTGTTCTCTGTCTGTACCACATGTATGCACTCATGCATGTACGCACAGAACTTCTTTTTTGACAAATCACCTGAAAATAGATTGCATATATCATGACACTTCATTCCTAAATATTTCAACACTCAGCATCAAAGAGAAAAAGTATTTTTACACAACCCCATCACCATTACCACACCTAGGAAAGGCAACATTAATTCAGTATCTTGCAATATACTGTGTGTATTCAAATGTTTGCAATTGTCTCACATAAGTTTTCTAATTTTTTTCTCCCTTCAAGATCTGTTCGAAATGTGTATGTTGCATGCATGCACTATGTCCCTCGTTTCTACCAGCCCGTGCCTGCCCTCTCTCCTCTATTCTCCCTATTATGACATCCTCTACAGAGCGTGGGTCAGTTGTTTTTCTGCAGACTCAACATTTTGGATCCATCCCATTGTTTCACCTATGGATGAGAATATGAGCTGTTTCCTGTTTGAATCTATTACAGATAAAGCTGCTGTTTGTATTCTTGTACAAGCCTTTGTCTGAACACGTTTTTAGTTCTCATGGGGAAGTACCACAGGGTGGAATGATTAGGTCATATTTTAAGAATACACAAATTTTACCAATATGAATATACCATTTTCCATCCCTCAAAGCAGTGTATGGATGTTCCAGTCACCTCACGTCCTGCCAATTCTTGGTATAGACATTCGGATGGTTGTTTAGTGATATCTAGTTATGGTTTTAATTTGCAGTTCCATGATGAGTAGTAGTATAGAGTATCTAATCATGTGATTATCAGGCATTAGTATATATCCATGGTAATGTCTGTTCAAATATTCCATCCACTTTTTTCATCTAATTGGTTCTATTCTTCTTTATTAAATTATGAGAGTTCATTTTATGCTTATATTGTGCATAGAGGTCCTTTGTGTGTCATATTTTCCTCTTAATCTGGCTGGTCTTTTTACTTGCTCAAGTGAGCCTTTTACAAAGCAAAAGTTTGTTTTCATGAAATCCAATTTATCAAGGTTTTTTTCTTTCTTTTCTGTTTTAAAACTTTTTATTAATTTGAAGTTAGTAAAATACAACAGAACAGGATGGAATAAAGCCAATTGAGACAGTGCAATGAAATTGGTACAGAACTTCACAGCAGGTTACCGGGATAACAGTTATAGGTACCACTGTATATCTCATTATCTTCACAATAGTTGTTCTTTCAATCAGGTACAGCAAAATCAAAGGAAATACAGAATATTATAGAACTTATCAAAGCAGAATATTGAATAGAGCAATACCATTAATCAGGACAAAGCAAAACAGTGATAACAATGTTTGCCTTCAAAGAGATGGTAGAAGGAAATCCCCCTGATTTGCTATATTACATATGGTCAACCTCCCAAGAGATGCTCAGATCTCTGGCTCCCACTTGCTAACGGGGGTGGGGGGTGCTTGATTCTCAGCCCATGTGCTAGTAGACTCACAGCCTCTTACCAGGTCGGTGGGCTGGTTGCTCGGTTTCCCAGCGCCCTAAGTTCCAACATGGCGTGGATCTCAGGAGACACTGCTTGTTATCTCCCTGGGGTGGTGTGTCCTGCCAGACCACAGCCACTTACCAGGGCTGTGGGCTGGTTGCTCGGTTTCCCAGCCTTTTTTTTCTTTTAAGGTTTATGTGTCTTAGTATCCTAAGAAATAATGACCTAATACAAGGTCACAATTTTATGTTTTCTTTTAGAGGGTTTACAAGGTTTAGGTTTAACATTTAGATACATGTTCCATTTTAAGTTTATATTTATGTATGATATGAGGTAAAAGTTGATGTTCATTATTTTCCATGTGAATATCTAGTGTGGTGCCAGTTTTTAAAAAAGATGTTCCTCTCCACATTGACTTACCTTTACATCTTGGTTTAAAAATCAATTGAATATGTATTTGTTTTTATGCTAAACTCTATCTTGTCCTGACTATGTGTATGTTTACTATTTGGACCATTCCAAATTATCTTGATCACTGAAAACTTACAGTAAGCCTTGAAATCAGAAAGGATAAACCTTCCAATTTTGTTCTTCTTTTTTAAATATTGCTTTGGTTTTTATTTATATTTCCATGTAAATTTTAGAACTGCTGTGTCAATTTCTATAAAACAGGCTACTGAAAAAAATAATAAAATAAAATAAGACAACTGGGACTGTGTTGAATCCATAGATCAGTTTGAAGACAGTTGCAATCTTAACACTATTGAAACTTCCAGTACATGAACATTGCGAATCTCTCCTACATGTTGATCTTCTTTAATTTCTTTCAGCATTATTTATAGTTTTCAGGTCTCAGATAGTTTCTGTTATATTTATTCTAAAATATTGCATATTCTTTACAGCTACTATAAATTGTTTTAAATTTTTATTCTTCACTTCTTCACTCCTAACATATAAAAATACAATTGATTGTTATATATTAATCTGTGACAACTTTGATAAATTCACCTAAATTACCCTAGATCTTGTTGAATTTCCTTTGTAAACCATCTTGTGCAAACAAGGGCAGTTTTGTTTCTTCTCTTCCATCTTTTGATTCCTTTTTTATTGCCTTATTGTAATGGCTAGGATCTCAAGTACAATGCTGAGTAAAAGTAATAAAAATGGGGTTTTTGCCTTGTCCCATCATAAGGGACAACATTTAGTCTCATGTCATAAATATAATAGCTATAAATTTTTTGTAACTGCCCTTTAACAGATTGAAGCTCTCCAGTTTGCTAAAAATTTTACACATTATTCTTTCTACCTTTATTAGCTAGCATTATTTCATAAAGAATTCTCCACTTCCTATATTTCTCTTACAATTTTTTAAATAAGACATTTTAGTTGAAAATTATTTTATTCTCTTCATCTTAACATATTCTGGTCAATATCTCTGTTCTGAGGTGTGAAAAGCTGCAAATGGCCAGTGGGAAGATTCAGCTTCCAATTTAAACATTTTCCATGGTGAAAATATTTTTGCCTTGGTCATTATGCCCCTCAGATACAAAAATCCCAAGGATGCAAGCACAGAAGGCAAAAAGTCTTATGTGAGTTATTAGGTATAAAAGTGAGAGAGGGTCTTTTATTTCCATGCCTCATTTCCTGGATTCTGACCACAGAAAATGGCACTATATGTGGTACCATTTTCTGTGGCACCACATACAGAACTATATGTGGTGTGATCATGAAATACAGTGAAAGTTTACATTTTAAATTTTATTACAGCTAGGGATACAGCTCAGTGGTATAGCACCAGCCTGGAAAACACTAGGTCTTGAGTATTGATTCCTGGTACCAAAAAAGTAAAACATTATGGTAAAAGACACATTGCCATTAAACCCTTCAAATTATCCCTCTTGCTTTGACTGCATTTATGCCATCCCTGTTGTGCCTTTCTGAACCGGTTCTGGAAGTCCACTTTCATGAGTGTCCTTAGTTGCACTGTCATGGCTGCCTTGATGTTTTGAACTGACTCAAAACATTTATCTTTCATGGGCTTTTTGCCAGACCCAGTGAATAAGGTGGGTGAAGACACACTGTGATGGTTTTACAACCCTACTGTTCCTTAGACTGGCCCGTGGCCTCAGGATTTATTATTTTTTTTTTCAGACTTGCTAAAGACTTGTAAGTGCTTGCTATATAAACTTGCATGATGTTGTCTGCCTGTGGTTCCATAAATGACCCTTTTGTTTTACATCTGATCATTCTACCAAGCCACCTGTGTATAAATGATGGGGCATGTGGCAAGTCCTGTGACATCTGAGCCCATGGACCCACTGTCATTCTTCCTTCACTGTAAGACACTTTCTCCAGCTGGAGCTGATGTTGTGTGGAAAGTCGTGACAGTAAGTAAGGCTGTCTTCACACACACAAATAGTGATGCTGCTGTCAACTTTACTGGCAGAGAAAATAAGTCAACTCTGACACACACGTCTGTTCTCATGGAAACAAATCACTGCTTCTCAATGAAAGAGATGTTGAATGCAAGCAGCCTGCTACCAGCCTGCCTACCATCCCTGGACCACGGTGGCACTGGGCAACCTAGTGTTGCCCTTTGCTGTCAGCAGGTACTGTTCAGCAGTGGTGGGAGCCATGCCATCCTTGGTGAGGGAAAGAGCACACCATTGCACCCATGAGGAATCTCCATCATGCCAGTAAGGCAGTTTTGTTCAAGAATGACCAAGGAACCGGGCTGACCTGCATTTACTGAACAGATTTTCCACTTGGTTCCTAAACACCTCATACCCAGTGGATGTCCTTTGGTGGACAGCTATCTTTCTATTTTGCCTATGAGGAAAGTTCCATTCACTGCCCTCTCTCCCCTATCTTCTTATTATCAGTCTCCTAATCTTACTCTCTCAAACTTCAAGTTTTTCTCCTGAGTCAGTATAAATTCATACTTCAAGCCATCTCTCCTTCCACACAAAGAGAGAAAGCAGGTATATTTCCAGATGTTCTGCCCACTGGGGTGACTTCCCTCCATCAGAGTCATCCAGGGTATTCCTGAGTGGGATTATATGGCCAACATAGAAGCTAGGATGAGTGTCTACTGCAAAGACCTGTTTTAATGCTGGGCCTATCATTATTTCTCCCCTGTTATTTAGTCATTTTGAAAATGCTCCAAAAGGTCATAGCTACGGTGAGGATGTGGTGGCAGAGAAGTAGGTACAGATACCATGGAGGTATAAACCACCTGCTCGTGTAATTTACTTGTGCAATATGGACCTGCCGTCACTATTTCATAGACTGCACGTATTCAGTTGTACTACTTAGTGGGTCAGAGAATACCTAATTTATTTTCTTAGTTTTTACTTCTTTTTCATTAATGTATGTTTGTGATGTATAAAATTGCATTCATCTTCAAGAATTGGACAAACACAGATCACATCTTAATTATTTTTACTTGCTGGTCCCCTCCCTGGAGAACCCCCAGTTTCTAATGGGTATTGCAGATCACAGCTACATGGTGTATCTTGTTCAGATACTTTATTTCTACCAGAGCATATTAGCAAGCCAACAAATCCTTTTTGTAGTTATTAGCAAGAGGGTATACATCCTTATTCAAAATCCCTGAGGATCTATGCTATGTTGCTGTCATTCTTCTTACTAGAAGATTCATAAAGCACCCTGCCTACCAGAGATGCTTCAGTTACCCCTGGAACTGCTAGGTCAGAAGGCCTGCATGGCTTACACTGCGGTCTGGTCAGGTTTAGAGTTTCTTGTTCCAGGTAAATTCCCTGATAAATACGTAAGAGTGGTACACTTAAATGAAGACTGTCTGTTTCCCAAATCTACAGAGGCTCCTCTCAACTCTCTTTATTTGTGGTGGAGGTACAAAGTACAGAGACTTGTTCCTTACTTTATAAGAGGATATCCTGACAGAATGTAGGCTCATAATCTTTTAAAATTGATTTTTCTATTTCCTGAAGTTTCAAGGAGTTTATCTCCCATCTATAGCCCTGCATACTTGTCTGTCCAATTAAGATGTTTAAACTATGTGATACTTCCTGCTCACCAAATGTGATTAGCATAATGTCATTATAATGTTTCAGGGTAATGTTTTGTGGAATATCAAGTTTCTCAAGATCTCTTAATTCTCTATTATGCCAAAGAGCAGGAGAGTAACATGACTCTGAGGAAAGACAGTGAACGTGAACTACTGACCTTGCCACATGCAGGTCTCCTGCTTCTGCTTCTGCTGATCTTTACTGATGGAAATGCAACAGAAACACCTCCTGGTCTATAGCTACAAGTCAGGTCCTAGGGAATCTGTGGAACTTCAGGAATTTAGGTTGGAACTATCACATGACGAAGTTAAGATTATCACAGTCATTCTCAAAAACCCACATAGTTGCATTTCTTTTTGCCTTCGAAACATGAGATTTAAAGGAGACTGTCATAGGTATAACCACTCTTTGCCTTTTAAAAGTTATTGATGGAACTCTTGGTGGAATTCCAAGGACCTCCTTTTGGCCTATTCTCCTCTAGCAGCTCTTACTCCATAGGTCCTGTAGCGATTCTGTGAGTTATTAAGAATATCTAACTTCCTCTGTACAGCAAGGAGTGGGGAAATAACTACAGAATAGCTCTTCATTTCACTAAATCCCCAGGCTTAAGCTGAATGAGGGGAGTTTGAGTCAAGCTCCATCTATGACCAAATGTTTGTAAATCCCTCTCCAGACCAGTGGACTCTGAAGCATTTTGGAACTCTAGGAATTAGAATCAGTTCAAAGGTAACCAAGTACCCAAGAACACCCAGAAATTTGGGTTATTTCTTTCACTAGTGCTGAGTCATCTTGGTAAGTGAATACAGTTTCTGAAGAAAAGATTAAGAGAAACACTCACAGTGTATGTGGATAGTAACATTGAAGAGCCCTTTCTCCTCAATCCACAGACTCTAAGACTTTTGAACTATTTCTGAAAATTGGGTAAGAGGTTGTGAAAGCCCCAGTACAATGCCCACCATACCTAAAGTATGTCTATTTATACAATATTTCATTTATACTTTATTACACTGTCTTTATGCCATTCTATTTCTTTGGGACCCCATTCAGTTTGCTACCATATAGATCCTTGTAAGCAAACATATAGATCACCCTTCTGTCTTAGTCATTTGGGTTGCTATAACAAAGCACCTTACACTAAGTGGTTTAAAAATAAGTGAAGGTTGTTTCTTATAGTTTTAGAAGATGGGAAGTCCCAGGTCAAGGAATCAGCAGATTCAGTGTCTGGTGAGGATCAGGCTTCATAGATAACACCTTCTCACTATATCCTCCCCCTATGAAAAGTACAGGTGAACATATGAGGCCTTTTTTATAAGGAAAATGATAAGTTCTGCTAGCCTGTAATTTAGCTATCTGTAGCATGACACCTGCCTAACTTGGTACCAGACCCAGAAAAACAACTTCTATGTTCTCCTTCTCATTCCAGAGATAAACTTCTACATTCCAAGAGTAACTTTTACGTTCTCCTTCTCACTCCAGAGATAAACCTCCTGCTCCCTTTTGTGCGTGCAAGGAGCCCTCTCCAATCCCAATCCCAAGACTCCACAACCGCCCAATCCTGCACCCCCAGGCCCCAGTAAACCTTGCTGTTTCCTGTTTTACACAGGTAGATGCTCTTTTTTTTTTTGAAAGAGAATAAAACAAAAGGGGACAGTACAGAGCAGATCAGAACAGGACAACATAGGCTACACAGTACTTTACATTAAGCCAACTGGACATCAACAGTAGCTAACACCATATCTCTTACTCTGCTATAGTTGAGCATAGTTTCAAATACAATAATATCAAACGTAACACAATAGTATAAAGCCATGCATAGAGTGAAAGAATTACAGGGCTTTCTGAACCGAAAAACAGAAAATGATCAATGGGTACTATAATATCTCATTTTCGATAAAAAAAAATTTGTTTGAACTATCACACATATTCAAACTCCACTAAGACACAATGTGATAGATAGAACCAATGGTATTAGAACAAAAGAAGCATGGTAGGACTTCTAAGAAGGATGATATTAAATCAGCAATAGCTGTCAAAATGTTTTGTTTTCTTCAAAACAGCTGTTCATATCATCACATATGATATAGTCAAACAAAACAGGATAAAACCATTCCAACTGATGATTGAAAACTTTGAAAGACTTCAAAGCTATGAGATGGGGACTCATGCTTACCATAAAGTCTTATATACTCTTATCAAATCTCATACTAGGGAGACTATATGGTATTTACCCTTGTGAGTTTGGTATATTTCGCTTAAGAGAATGGTCTCAAGTCGTGTCCATTTATTTATAAATATCTCGATGTGATCATTCTTTATAGCTGAGTAGTACTCCATTGTATAAAAATGCCACAACTTTTTTATCCATTCCTCAGTTGATGGGCACTTAGGTTGTTTCCAAGATCTGGCTATTACAAATTGTGCTGCTATAAACATGGGTGCACAT